>JAGDQP010005248.1:0-79652 GCA_022664845.1 Lepisma saccharinum
AATTTATCTAATTTCGCTGTCAAATACGTCTTCTTCTTTTTAGTTCCCTCTTTTTTATTTGGGATGGCTTCTTCGATAGCTTTGTTTGTGACTAGCTCTAGTTCCTCAGTGAAGTTATCAATATAACAGTTTCTGTCAATCTGTGGTACGTTTAGTGTGTTATTAAATGTTTCCAGTTTATTATTTTACATTATATTAAAATACTGTTTTGCTTTCTTGATCCTCTTCATGATCTTGTTGTTTTAGATTTATGTTAAATCCGATGGTATTGTGGGCACTCGTTGTTGCATCTTTCACGACTGTCCAATCTGTTAAGTCATTGTATACGTTTCCCCTGGACATTGTTACATCGATATTTGACTCACCCCAGCCTTGCCCCTAAATCTCGGCGTTTGTTCTTCTCTATTGTGAATGTTTAAGTTAAACTCTTGGGTCAGCTCTTCGAACATTTCCCCATTACTCTCAGATCCGGAGCAGTGCCACAGAAGGAACTTTGCATTCAAATCCCCAAAAATCAGGATATCCTTATTAGTAAAAGCATTCAAAATATTCTCCAATCTCATTATAAACATCTCGGTCGGAAGATAGAACACAGTAAATATTAACCACTAACAGCTTTCTCTGTTTATAGGTTATCTCTAGAAACTGGAGCCAGCTGTACGAATATTGGGCATGCCCTAGTATTTCTATATTCTTATTGAATATCAACGTTGCAACCAAAGGATTTTCCTCCCTCGGCAGCACCGCCACGACATCGACCGGAAATCCCTGCAGTCTTCCCTTTCTGGTGTATGGTTTCTGCAGGCATTCTACGTCCACGTTCTCCTCATCACATTCATGTCAGCTCAGCGCATGCAAATTTGGATCTATCCGTGTTGAGCTGGATGATTTCAATCATGATTTATGGTTGTCTAGTGTAGACGTAGCATGCAGGATTTTTTCTGCTGAATTAAAGGCTATCTGCGCATATCCCATGACAAACTGCCAATAGACGCTATTCAGATGGAAGGGCACGTTTCTCTTTTCAAAACCCCTGTCTACCAACTCGAGCAGACCGCCTGGGTTCTTCGTAATCCCATCTGGTTTTTAGATTGATTCTATCTAGCTCTTCAATTATCGGGAAGGGGAAGCTTTTCCGTTGTGGGTGTACGTTCCTTATAGTGAGTCTCAGTGCAGAGGTCAAAGTGTTGTTCTAAAATAGTCTCGACAGGTTATAGTCAAGTTGCAGGGCGCGGTGCAAAGTTCTGGGGTCAAATGCAATTTTCTTTGTTTCTTTGTCCGTAAGCTCCCCCTTCCCGGGGTCATGCATATTCTAAATAGTGTCTATTCCGTCTTTTGTTTCTTTTTTCGGTATTTCTACGACTTCAGGATCGGTCCTATACTCCTTTGCTTTACCTCTTTCTTGCACAACCTTTGAATCCAGGATTTCCAGCTCAATCTTCTTCTTGTACGTCCTGTCCTCCAAGGGTACAATCTCCTTCTCCTCCCCGCTTTCTCCCGAATCGTCGTTCGAATCCGGTGCCTGTTCCTCTTTTCCCTCTGGTCTACCCTAATTTCTGTTTTTTTTTTCTATATTTTTCTGGTTTATTGATTTTGTTCTTCTAGAAGTGTTCATCTAAGTGTCCCGACTTCTCTGCATTCCGGGGGATAATAAAATGCACAGTGCTGCCACTGGATAATCTCTACCATCCGGTTCTTCCCTATCGCACTGGTGGCAAGTTATTATTCACTCTGTGAAGAACATGCACAGACACTCGCAATAGCAAGTAGGAGTGTACACCCACTGACGAGGAGTGAGCCCTGACCGGTGGGTGAGTAGTAGACGAGTTGAAAAAGGCTCTCAAAAAAGGATACAGGGTGTTTGATAAGCACGAGGTATGGGAGTACAAGGTCGTCATGTACGACCCCGAAAAGAAAGAAGGTATTTTTTTACCGAATATATGAATATGTTCATGAAGGTGAAGACCGAGTGTAACAGGTGGCTCGCAGGATGTGACACAGAGGAGCAAAAAGCGGCCTTTGTAAAATAATACTATGAGAAAGAGGGCATTCGGCTAGATTGGAATAAAATCGCCGAAATTAAGACCAAAACAAGCATTACCAAACTCGCGCTAAACTCACTGTGGGGTAAGTTTGCGCAGCGAGAAAACATGGAACAAACACCCGTTATTACCGAGCCCGAGGAATATTTTAATAAATTAACCAATCCCAATATTGAGGTGAAATCGTGCATTACAGTAGGTGGTAATATTCGCCTGCTGAACCAAGCGGCCGACAACAGTGTTGGGGTCTCTGTGAAAAATACAAATGTGGTAATTGCTGTATATACAACCGCCAACGCCAGGCTTGAGCTATACCGCTACTTAGACCTAATGGGAGAGCGAGTATTTTACTACGACACCGATAATATAATATACAACCGGACAGTGCTCCAGAATTAGATAACGGGGTTTATCTCTTTGAATGGAAAAATGAATTAGGGGCATACGGGACCGACGCATATATCAGAGAGTATTGTGCTGGTGGCCTTAAATGATACGATTATGACGTACTAAATCCGGCCAATAATAAAAGTAAATGTAGTTGTAAAATTAAGGGTATTAGTCTAAATAATAAAATGTTGAAACATATTAATTTTGAGCAGATGCGGGATATGATTGTGAATAATTTGCCAGCTATTAATGTCCCCACTGGCCGCCAAATCGCCCAAACAAAAGACCATAGAGTAATTACAAAGTCGGAAACTAGCAAAATATACAGGTCACGTCTAATGAAAGATAACTATGATACTCTTCCCCACGGGTATAAATGAAAACGATTAGTATAAAGAAGGTATTATGGTGATGTATATTTCGCGGTGTATAGAGAAAAAATGGGTATGCAAATTTTAATCATTATTATTATTTAATCAGTATTTAAATGTGTGTCGGCCTTGCGTATGATGATGATGCGGGGGAATTTTCTGTAGTTACTAGTTTAGGTAATTACTACGCGCCTATACACTTGTCACTTAATAAGTTGCATAATTTTCAATCATATTTTCTATATATTGGCTGATATTTTAATTTGACTACAGCAACCACGCTGCCTACAGAATTTTCTCTTAGTGCTAATTATGCTAAGTGTTACCGCTACATAGATGTGCTCCAGTGACTAGTACACGGATATAATTCTAGGCCACACGCAGCACACAATTCACCACTAGCTCTTGTGAACCAAGATACGTTTCAAAGAGTGTCGAATAGACTGGTGAAACACCCACCCACGGCAAGTGTTAAGACAAAAAATATAAAGGAGGCGATACTGTGCGAATTACTAAGGAAAAATGGAATTTTGCAAAAGGTTACAAAGAAAATTGTACTCTGGAAATTTTAAAAATAAAACACATACAGTATAAGGAGAAGAGAATGTTTTATGTATTAGAGGATTTAAATGGTGATGTGATTGATGGTACATTTTATGAAGAGAAAACACAAGCGGTGTCGTTGCCCAGTTTATGAAAGAGATGAAATTTTAGAAGCTAAAGGTAAACGTCTACTTGTAAGTTGGAAGGGTTATCCTGCTTCATTTAATTCATAGCTTCCTGTATCGTATTTAAAGAACGGCTAGCAACATTTAAAAGACAGGGGCTATAGAAAATTTCACCACGTCAACTTGCAGAGTGTGGTTTTTATTTTTTAAGATTACCCGATATTGTAATATGTGCATTTTGTAATTTAGAATTAGGTAATTGGCAATCTTATTATAATCCCTTGAACGAGCATAAACCTTGGAGACCATACTGCCCTCTGTTAAGAGTATATAATGTTAGTAACGTAGTTGTATATGTGTTTGGTTATAAAATGGAAATAAGACCTTGTTCAATGCCTAAAAGGATGGTATAATAATAATAGAATATAATCTAGTGTCATATTTGTGTATATAGCAGAAAATAATGAATGATTCTTATCTCTAATATTATTCGCATCAAACAGATAGTGGTTATAATGCATATAGAGGTACCATATACCAAGAAGGATATGGTATTGGTAGTTTTCTAGGTGGTTTATTCCGTACTGTATTTTCATTATTGAAACAAGGTGAAAAACTGTTGGTAAAGAGCTGTTACGTACTGGAATTAATGTAGATGGTGACGTACTAAATAGTAATATACCTGTAGAAGTAACTTTTAAATCACGCTGGCAGGAAGCAAAAAGTATTTTAAAAAATAAAGCTCATAATAAAATAAATCAACTGTTGGTAGGTTCTGGGAATCAAAGAGTAAAACGTAAAAATAATCAAACAGGTGGTGGTGTTATAAGGAAAAAGGTGAAGAAGAGAGATATTTTTAATTAATTATGGAGCAGCAATGTACTAGTTTTTACCTCACACTACCCAGTAATATTTCTATGTAATATTTAACACAAAATACTGTGGCGTATTATACTACAAAATTATATCATCCCCTCGTGCTGGAGAAAGGTGTGGGACACAGCTATTTTTGAAGTACGTTATACAGGTTCATTTCAGATTGTTCCCAAATATATTAATAATATTTACTATAGGGTCACGGAAAAAGAAAGCTGGGACATAGCTAACGTAATGCGTGGCCATTATTATCATGTTGACGACATTATATCTGAAATTAACCATAAATGTGATAAATTAAATTTACATTTAAAAGTTAAAGCATCGGAAAACCGAATTGAGGTCAGAAGAGTTAGAAAAGATGGAGAGAGTGTAGAAGTACGCCTGTCAAGTGAATTAGACAAAATACTAGGTTTTGTTCATATACAGCAAGATAATATTGCAGTTGTCCATCATGCTCGTTATCCTCCTGATTGACAGAAATCGCTACCCGCACACATGTATATTTATAGTGATATTGTAGAACCTCAGCTGGTAGGTGATAATATTGTTCCATTACTGCGTATTATAAATACGAACATTAAAGAATATGGTGCTTGTAATGTGCATGTTTTTGAAAATCCTCAATATGTCGCCGTGCAACAAAAACAGTTTGATCAAATTATTATTGATTTAAGAGATTGCAATGGTAATCCACTTCCTTTCCAATATGGCAGTGTATTTGTAAAACTACATTTCCGCCGTCGTAATACATAATACCGTATTATAAAAATAAACTAGTGAGAGTATTAATAACAACAGAAAATGCGGAGTGTACGAAATCACAATAAGATCTATTTGCGGGCGTGCCCGCTCAAACAAGTATTATAGGTAATACTACAGTGCCGTATAAACCTGTGGGGGTCATTATCTGATAGTGCTCCGATAGAGTTTGTAGTCCCCGGCCACGGTGATGATTATATTGATTTACCACATGCAATGATACATATTAGAGGTGAAATTACTAAAACGGGTTATTTTGATTTTACCTCTGCTGATAAGAAAATGGTCCTGTAAATGATTCTCTCAGTGCAATGTTCAGCGAGGTACAGATATTTCTAAATAATCAACTAATTTCCTACTCTTCCCACGCATATCCATACCGCTCGTATATTGAGAAGCTATTGGATTATAAAGCCAATGCAAAAAGCTCATCTTCAGACGGCGATGTGGTTTAAAGATATTGGTTTTAAACAGTGTTCTTTTCTCACTGTGTTGTCGCCCTTGTGAATTACTGGGCTATATTCACGGTGATATTTTCAGTCAGAAGAAATTTCTATTGAATGGTGTACAGTGTGGAGGTGTGGAGTATTAAGCTGATTCCGGCAAAATTTGTATTTTGTCCAATGCGCGAAACTGGAGCTGAGGGGAAAGTTGTAATTACAGATGCAACACTGCTTGTAAAATATGTTGATGTGTCGCCCACGGTGAAAATAGCACAAAATAAGGAATTACAAAGTCCTAAATTTAGAGTAAAATACCATATAACAAAGGTGAAGGTGAAGACAAACTTTACCGCAGGGGATTATGGACACCACTCTTCCAGATTTGTTTTGCGGAATAGTGCCTAAACGTATTATTATTATTGGGTTTGTTACTAATACAGATTTCAACGGTACTTGTCAGACAAATCCATTTAATTTTAAGCATTTCAGTATGTCATTCTTTACATTGTATGTAGACGGAACTCCTGTTCCATCAAAACCACTACAACCAGATTTTGATAATAAGCTATATGTTCAAGCGTTTTCTACGTTATTTACAGTTTCTGGTATTTACTATTATGATAAAGGTAATGACATTTCGCTTGCCGAATGTCCTAATGGTTATACTCCACTAGTGTTTGATTTAACTCCTGATTCTAGTGCTAGTGCTGCATTGATACTAGTCCCTAGCGACAGGGAAATGTACGATTAGAAGTTCATTTTAACCAAGCACTACCATCTCCTGTAACAGCAGTTAGTTATAGTGAATTCTCCTCTGAACTGGAAATTGATTTCCAACGAAAAATATATATTGATTAAAGAATGTTAAACATCGTTGAACTCTATGAGGCATTACAGCAGAATTTGGCCAATGACCATTTTATAGGTGTATATGCTGCAGATCAATTACCTCATCACACTTTATTCATACACTGCCTGCAGACCTAGTTATTAATACTGATCTTAGTAATAAGTCTGGCGAGCACTGGTTTGTTGTTTATACATGTAATACGGGTCATGGTGAATATATGGACAGCTATGGCCTTCCACCATATATTCCGTATCATATATAAAGTTTCTAAAACGAAACTCTTTATTCTATACGTGGGATAATAGACGTATTCAAGGTGATTTATCTCAATTTTGTGGACACTATTGATATCTCTATTTAGCATGTCGTGCGTCTGGGTATTCACTACATAATGTATGAAAATGTTCATAAAATGCACTTTTTTTGCCTTGTTGAATGCACAAAATTACTGACATATTGACTCCATATAAAACAAAATCTATTGAAAAATTAATGTTTTTGAGAAAATTTAGAATTTAAAAAAAAATGTATTGACGTTCAAAGTCAGCGCACTAAGATATTCTGTTGCTTTATGACACTGTCTTTTAAAGCATGCGTTATCTTATACGGGACAAGATTGTTGCTGATGTGTACGGAATCACTATATCACTGAGTTAGTATGTGCCATAGGTGTCCATTTTGGCCTGACCACTCCACCTCCCCTCCAGTTCTGATCTGCCCCTAAACCTCCACTCCACATCACCCTCCAGCATGGAGTTCGCCCTCCACCTCCACTCCACATCACCCTCCAGCTATGATCTGCCCCACCACCTCCCCTCCAGCACTCACGTGGCTCTCCACCTCCACTACACATCACCCACCAGGATGGAGATACCAATCCACCTCCACTCCACATCACCCTCCAGCTATGATCTGCCCCTCCACCTCCACTCCAGCTCTGATCTGGCCATCCACCTCCACTCCACATCACCCATCAGCATGGAGATAGCCCTCCACCTCCACTCCACATCACCCTCCAGCTATGCTCTGCCCCTCCACCTCCACTCCAGCTCTGATCTGGCCATCCACCTCCACTCCACATCACCCACCAACACGGAGATAGCCCTCCACTCCACATCACCCTCCAAGTTGGAGGGTGATGGGGAATTATGTTGAGGGGTGACCTTCGGAGGTGCCACCTCCGGAAGGATGGACACATCCCCCCCCCCAACAAGTTCTGGATATATTTTGAATAAAAAACACAGCTTGCACACAAGGCAGATTATACTTTGATAACACGAAACAAAACTAGCCGCGTAACGGTTTCGGAAGTATAAATAATTGCCTATGTTATATAGAGGAGCATGAAAAGGGGGTGGTATACTTCCGAAACAGTTACGCTTTAGTTTCTTTTCGTGTTATTACCGAATATTTAGTCTTGTCAAAAAAACTTGTTTTTCTTTATTAAATGCTTTCATAAAATATTTGTCTAGTCACCCAGCCATATCTACTGTACTGATTTTTTATTATTTAAAAATATCTTGGTATTTAGTATTGATGCTTAGCTTTGTTATCAAACATTCGCAACCCCCCTTTTCCAGTAGTGGAATGGAGGGTACATGCTGGTACACGCCGTGTAGCCATCTAATGTTTTAAATCAGAGCGTGTACCCACCTCAGTGCATAAATATAATGGAACGTGTTTTCAAATTCGGAGTTTTATTAAGCAGCGTGTACCCCAAACAAATGTTACCATTCCAACCTTGCCCTTTTCGACTTCAAAATGAAAGTAATGGTTCTGTTGTAATATCTTGTGTCCTCTTTACTCAAGAATTCAGTGCCCAGTTGCTCTCTCCCGAACTCACTTGGCGGCGTTTTGTCATTTTATGGGTCGAAGAGAGCCCCTAACTGTTCCTCCCTTGTTTTAAAAAATAATACTTTTAACACTACCCTTTATTCATACATAGAAATATGTGATATGAAATAGTATCCAGTCGTGGATTGTATTTACAGGGTGAAGCAATAAGTGAGTGAGATATTAAGAAATAATCTATTTTTTTTTAATTGACCAAAAAATACCCGATCTTTACATTACCCTCCAAAACACCCTCAGCTCATAGAATTACCTGAAAATCGAGTAATTACCCGCCAATTAGCAACGCTGGTAACAGAGTGCTGCTAATGTGTGCGGAATTGTACAAAATGTGTGGAATTTTGACAGTTGTATGTAATTTGCGTGAATGGAATGCTGTGTGGAATATGTGTGGATTGTATTTCCGCTGTTCCTCTATACAACTTTACATATTACAGTCTTTGCCTATTACAGTTTTATTTTATTTATTTAATGTTAAGTGATCAATCCATTTAGAAAAAATACATTTTCATTAACGGCGGAAGCTGCACATGGAATGACGTCTGAGGGAGTACGTACCTCGACAAAACACTTTTGGGGGAAAGGGTGATGAATATAGCAGCTAGGGATTTCGTGTAGGTACCATTTCGGTATTTGCCTTTCACTTTTTAAATCTGACTGCCTTTATTTCTGAATGTGGTATGGGCCGATCATAGGTGCATGCATATGTGTCATCTAGAACAGGATAAAACGGATGGAGTACCTGAATTACCCTCCCCCCGAATCATCAGGAAAGAAAGGCATGTGTTTAACTAGTAAAACATAGTAAGTTGACTTCAAATATGACATTGATACATGAACAAGACTATGTTTCCAGGTTGGACTTGAACTTATGACCATGTGCATATAGACCTGAGATCATTACTGAGCAAGTTCGAACTACATTTTCATGTGTAACGCTGAGTTGACAAGCGTACGCGCCAACAAACATCTAAGGCACATTTTCAAATAAAAAAGAAATACGATTACATTTTTATATATAAAAGGGAAAATATGACGCATAAAATATGCATACTCTGCAGGAAAGTGGACTTTGGTCTAACATGTCTTCGTGCAAAGTATGAATATTTTATGCCTCATATTTTTCCTTTTATATATAAATTTGAAACCACAAAACTGATTTGTTAATATTTAATAACTCTCAAAAACTTTTAAAAGTACCAACATGATTAATTATTTGCCAGAAGAAAGAAAAAAAAAGTCACTTAGGAACTGTAAAAATTGGACTACCATAGTGTTCCTGTGAGTGAGTGGTAACGTTTGCTGCCTTGCAGTCAATGAATCCGGGGTTTGATTCCGATCGACACTTTATGGTAATTCAGATTTTCTGGCATTTAGGCAACTTTGGCTCGGCGTAGCATTCCGGAGGTCGTAGGTTCGACAGAAAGATAAATGAAAACTCTTGAGACATGAGTTTGCAGGTGGCACAATTTCTCACGTTTTGTACAGTTACTAATGAGTAGTGATATACTAGGCCTACAAACTAAGAAAAGCAATAGGGACACAAAAGTGGCTCGAAGCCCACGATAAACTGTAGGCCCTGTCCTTAGATGCTTACCAGCTCGTTTAGGGCGTTCATAAATCAATTAAATGAAGTTTATGCGCGAACAAACGGAGGAACATTTTGAAATAAAAACATTCACGATTACATTTTTACATAAAAGAGGAAAAATATGAGGCATAAAATATTCATACTTTGCACGAAGAGATGTTAGACTAAAGTCCGCGTTTGTGCAAAATATGAATATTTGATCGATACTTGCACAAAATTATGACTTCATATCCCACCTCAAACTGAAAACCCTGGTGGAATCCATGCTCTATATTACCACTTCTAATATGATTTGAATAATGTTATTCTCTATAAGGAGAAATAATGTATGTTGCGTTTTTACAATATTATACAAACAGGGCTATGAATCATTCAAGTGTGCTATTCAGGTGCGTGTTTCACAATGGCAGTGAAAACATTAGTTAATTTTTATTTTAGCTGAATATTAACATTTATTTCACTAGCGTTCTATTTTATTGTGTTACTCGTCAAATTATAAATAAACTCAACATTTTAAATAATCTTAGGACAACTAACGTTGTTTCAAATACAAACATGTGTGACTCATTATTCTTGCTTGTTACAAAGGCATATGCATTGTATAACTCACTTGATTCGTCACCTGGTCTTTCTTCAGTTTCAAGCCCATCTCCTACAAATGGAATGTCATTTATTATTATTAATTTCCCGCTGCAGTTACTGGGATCCACCTCCACTTGCTGTTGCAACCTACAAGGTTGCCTTGATTACATTTAGCGAGCGAGAAATTATAAATAGACATTCAGACGACATTCTAAAACTCTTGTTTGAAAATGCAAATATTTCGTACGAGCAGAAAAAAAAGTCTGTCAAGTTCAGGTAACAAAGAAATCAGCGCCCCAGGGGGTGCAGCCACTTGCTTTAGCGTCCTTGTCATGTGCTATGAACCATAAACAAGAAGGATTTAGGAAGATGAGTAATGTCTGTTGGTATCAGAAAGTTATGTCAGTACTGAATACCATGGAGTAAATTAATTCATTACAATTTATATACTTTAATATAGTTTGAATTGGAAAGTTAATATATGAATACTGTCATAGGTTCAAGACCCGTTGTGGGTCGGGAAACACAGTCTTTGTTCATGTATCGGGACAGAGGAGAGGCGAATCCTCTGTCCCGGCCTGAGCATATGTTCAAAAGGCCATCCCGGAATTTGCCTGGTGTGACTGAAGAGAAACTCTGCAAAAACCTCTGTCAGGATGGTCGGCCGCTCGGATGGCGCATTTCTTAAACAATTCGTACCAAAAAGTAAAAGATAATTTTGTTTATGTATGACTAGAAAGAAAAGCACAGGGCGCGACAATTGAAGAACTTATGGAGTAACTGAATATGACAGAGGCGCTGTAAGGAGTTAGGCCGACGACTGGAATAATATTTCATATTGCATTATTAAATATTCAATAATATTTACTATTGAATCTGACAAATCTTTATACTGACATATTCAACAACCTGGGAAAACCTCAGTCAGGATGGTCCGCCGCTGGGATCGAACCCACGACCTCCTGAATGGTACCCCGACGCTCTGCCACTGAGCTCCGGACCCCTCCAAATTCAGTTTTTTTCGGTGAAATTAGTATAACTTTTGGCAAAATTATTCTGTTGATTTTGGCAAAAGCACATTCGGGTTTTCCAGGTTAATTTTTTCAGTAACATGTCATGATGGCATTAATTATAGGCCTTTTGTCTCCCAGATTCAATCCTAAAGACTGTGGCTTCTGTAAACGTTATTGGGAGGCAAGATAACTTTGATAGAGATGGTTAAACGAGAAAGTTCCCTCTCTCGGGGACATACAAGACAAATGTTGGCTTGGTACACTTTACCTACGCATCATCTCCTGGCTTGAACCTGAGATACTTGAATTTTATTGGATAGTTAGTAGAGCGTTGTCTTGCTCTTCGAGATGTCCTGGGTTCGATCCCAGCGGCCGACCATCTTGACTGTGTTGTTTTCAGTGGTATTCCTCAGTCACACCAGCCAAATGCCGGGATGAAACCTTCAATATAGGTACCAGCAAGCGTTACCACCCACTTACAGGAACACTATGGTAGCCCAATTTTCACTTCATACACCCCCTCATTCTGAGAATCCTGGCGGAATCCATGCTCTCTACAACTACTTCAGCCGTTATTTTAATCGCATTATCTACAAGGAGAAATTATGTATAAGGAGACTTTGTAAGCATAGAATATCACTATTCATTAGGAACTGTACAAAACCTGAGAAATTGCGCCACCGGAAAACTCATGTATCAAGACATCATTTTTCTTTTTGTGGAACCCACGATCTCCTACAGACACAGAGATTTTCTGTCAGTCGTATTTGACAGTTATTCAATATACACTTCTCATTGAGATTTTTTCAGTTTTTTTTCCTCGACCGGGAGGCGAAACCTTTCCTCTCCCCTGTCCCGTCCTGAGCCTGTGTTGAAAAGGCCATCCCGGCATTTGCCTTGTGTGACTGAGGAGAAACACCAGAAAAACATCTGTCAGGATGGTCGGCCGCTGGGATGGTCTGTTTCTTAACCAATTCGTACCGAAAACTAAAAGATAATTTTATTTATGCATGACTAGAAAGAAAAGCGTATGGCGCGTCAATTGAAAAACTTATAGAGTAACTGAATATGACATACAAACGGTAGAGGGAAACTCACTCAAGTTAACCTGCAACGATGAATAGTTTGGCGGGTTTCAGCACTGAAGTAACTAAGAAAATAACAAAAAATACTTTAGCAATCCACAAAGTATAAGTAGGACTGAGGTTATTCTTTTCTGCCCAATCACTAGTCACCTCTGAATAATGTTACAGTTTCCGAGACGAAAGCTTGAATACGTTTCGCAAGGAAATTTTTATTTATTGTGTGAGTGACGGGTGACACGCTAAAATTTTGCAATTGTAAATTTCGTAGGTTTCTTGTTGGCTTCATTACGTAGGTTCTAATTCTAGCAGAATAATGAGTAAGCCCTTGTTGCTAGTCTTGCTACAATATTTGTTGATCTTGATTGGAGGTGTGATTGACGCTCTGGGGTAGACCCCCCGATCACCTGTGAAAGAAACACTGGATTTATGTAATCAAGCATCTTACTTGGGAAATTACTGGAATGTCGTTTAAGTTTGCTGTACTGAAATATTTTCAAAAATGGGATTACTTAAGACCTTTTGGCATCTTTGGCGTCATACACCTATGCAATTACGGGCATTCTAATTTCTCAGCTAAAATAAACAATGTCAAAATCTAGGATAGTTCATCTGATACACATTCACATGTATTATTGGGGCCGCTTTCCAAAATTTCATCATTGCTTGTCATTTGTCCAGTATCTTCAAAAATATGAAAACACACATACACTCGTACCGTAGGTAGTGGTACGAACTTACGAAGATCAGTGAACTATTTTATTTCACTATGTAGTAGTGAAACAAGTCCTCCTTCAGCATGGAGTTCGCCCTCCACTCCACATCACCCTCCAGCACGGAGGTCACCACCACCTCCACTCCACCTATGATCCGTCCCTCCACCTCCACTCCACGTCACCCTTCAGCATAGAGTTAGCCCTCCACCTCCACATCACTCTCCAGCTATGATCTGGCCCTCCACCTCCCCTCCAGCTCTGACGTCGCCATCCACCTCCACTCCACATCACCCATCAGCATGGAGTTCGCCCTCCACCTCCACTCCACATCACCCTCCAGCTATGATCTGCCCCTCCACCTCCACCTCCACTCCACCTCCCCTCCAGCTCTGACGTGGCCCTCCACCTCCACTCCACATCACCCTCCAACTATGATCTGCCCCTCCACTCCACCTCCCCTCCAGCTCTGACGTGGCCATCCACCTCCACTCCAATCCACATCACCCATCAGCATGGAGATAGCCCTCCACCTCCACAACACATCACCCTCCAGGTTGAAGGGTGATGGGGAATTATGTTGAGGGGTGACCTCCGGGGGGATGGACACCTTTGGTTGGGAGAGGAGAGCTTATCGTCAGTGTATTTTATTCACAGCAGCTCGCCAATTGCATCATCATGAGTGGTCAGCGTTCCATACCCTCTAGCATTGGAAAAAATATCTTGGTAAAGCCCAGAATCGAACCGGGACCCCAGGATCAGTCAGCGACGGTATCCACTAGACCAGCGAAAAGAGAGAGTCCCACTTTCCAATAGGGGGTTACTAAATCAAACCAATCATACTAAATATTTCACATTAAGCTACTTCATAAACATCACAAAAGAAATGGCTTCCAAATAGGCTTCTTAATTGCTAGTAAAAGTTAATATACCCTTGTCACTTGCATGACAATAGTTTCAACTTCTGCCAAATAAAATTTTTCCGGTTTTCTATTTAATCTTGATCGAAACATCTTCTAGGGGTCGGGGGAATTTATCCCTGGCAGGGACGAAAAATAAAATTGTCAGGGTGGAAAATTATTTGCCAGGGGGGGATATCCCGAGTATCCCCTCTCCGTTAATTCGCACACTTCTATTTTCACTTATACTTTTCAAGAGTTAATTTCATCCAACCACATATTACAATTTGTGCAACTACACATGAGCCATAAGGCGTATTCAGGCTTTACGAAAACTAAGAACATCTTCATGAGCAAAATTACGGAGGCTCCGCAGAGGAATTAGACTAATGCCGCATCTCTGCCACCAAGGCGGTATTTTGTCGGTAAGAGTCGTATAGTCGCTAAATGTCACCTCACCGCTGGCGGTCCGCCAGAGATTCTGACATTCCGCTAGGCGAATAACCACCATTTGCCACTGCTCTCTGGCGGGCGGCCAGAGAAACTAAACCGCTGCCGTATCTCGGCCTACATAGAGGTATATTTGGGGGCCAACGCCACATAGCCGCCCTTTTTAGTGACCCAAAAGTGAGACCGTTATTTCCTTGAGGGTATATTCCACACAGTGATGATCCATTTCAGTTGACCTTTTTGCATTGTATTTGCTATTACAGATTTACTGGTGAGTAGTTTTCCACTGGCTGCGATGTGATTTAAATCTCCACTGTCAGCAACGAAATTTTGAAGTCACCGCTCGACTATGCAGATCTTCGAAATGGGTAATTCCTCCCCTATGGGGTTGCAACTCCCACGGGGGCCTAGGGGGCAGTGCCCCCAGTGAAGCAAAGCGAGTGAAAGTTATATTATTAGAATAACGACTAGATGAAAAGCGAAATATAGAAGGATCTTGCAATTTTGTTTTTTGCAAATCTAACCTCAAAAGAAGAGAATCCTCCCTGATATATATACAGAGATAGAGAGAGAGAGAGAGAGAGAGAGAGAGAGAGAGGCTTGTCAATTGAAGTTGTTAGTTTGTTATCCAACTAACTGTGAGATTTAGTCAACAAGATGAACAAAACGATATTTCAAGTTCAGAATATTCGACATCAGAAGACAGTGATGCATCTATAAATTTATCGCCTGACGATGAAACCAATTTTTTTGTAATTACATTTTCAATACAATAAATTAATTTATGGTTAGAATTAATAAAACTATTTTTTCAAAAATTAATTTTATCATAATTTCGTTACTATACACCAAAGCATTTGCGAATATAATTAATAATTATTACTTAATTTACATCCAATCAGGAATCATTTATAAAAAAAATACGTAATATTTCATTTTAAAAAAATCATTTAAGTATACGCTAAAATGTTAAAATGTTGTTAAGGGACTTAAACTTTGCAACTCTGACTTCAGATTCGTAATCAGCAACCCAAAAAACCTTGAAAATTATATGCATCTTGATTATAACATGATATACAGGCTGTTTCACGAATAGGGGTTGTCAATAGGGGCTGAAGGGGGTTACATTTTGCAACTCTGACTTCACTCGTAATCAGTGACCCCAAAATCCTCCAAGTACAGATTTTGAGATCATTTACTTGAGTTTTTTACTTTTGGCCAGGTTTTTTGGAATCGGCCGCATTGTGCGTCCGTGAAACTACGGGAGCTACGGCCGTACCATCATCGTACGCCGCTGGAGCCGCCGATGGTTATGGCAAAACTTTTCCTTACATTTTGTAATTTTACATATCGTCACCTTAGAATCAAGAGGAACCATGGTCGTCATATAGGAGGGCAGGGGGGCAATTGACCCCCCCCCCTGGATTTCAGAATATACACTCACGAAAAGTAAGAAAATGAACTTTAAAAAGACAAATTAGACCGACATAAAAACATAATGAAAAGTAAAGAAAAATAATATACTTCTTTTTTTTTTTTTTCAATTTCGATCCTTTGTGTACGGAACCTAATTCATAACTAAAACAACTACTTGTAACACGCTACGCAATGTAGGTCAGTGAGTTTTAATTTCCTGTTATATAATTAATTTGGCGCCGACCACACACAAAAAATAATCGAAAATGAGATATAGATTTGATGAAATGGTTTTAATTTTATTTATAGTGCGTTTTTAAATAGGGCGTTTACCTTTGTCTTCGGTAAAATGTTTATATCTATATGCCCCTTTGTTTTCATATTTATACCCACTCAAGAATAATTCTGCATTGCGTCTGCATGAAGTTACAATTGGATCGCCGAGAAACCCTGTGCGGTGTCTGTTCAACGTTGACTAGACTTATATGATGCCGCGAAATTGCTTGCCTGTCCCGTGCCGCGCAGCGAGAACACAAATATTTTGATTAAAATGATAAAATAAAGGAAAAGTGAAATAGAAATTGAATATCTATAACAACGTTATTTATGAATACAAAAGGAACAGTATGTGAGTAGCTTAGTTACAAACACGGCCAAGTCCACTTTGCAAAATTTTCTAGGAGTATGCAAAAACATTTTACTATAGATAAAAAGCATTAATGTTGCTATTTTTTACTTGGATACCAATATGTAATTAAAATTGAATGTGTAACAGATGTGATACATTATATTAAAAGTTTATTAGTTATTTACAAAACAAAATTGGATCTGCCGGGTTTCTAACTGAAGTGTAGACGTGGCCATCTTTGTAACAAAAACTGCAGACATGAAACTATGAAGTGATTCCTTGAGGTTGTTTTCCAAAAAGATAATACACTTAACAAAACACATTTTAATTACAAGTTTTCCGTGTTACATTTTTAGCACATTTTTTACTTTTCTTTAGAAAAATCGTTAAATGACAATTTCCAGAACTTGATCGTACTCATCGTCATTGTCGGTTGCACTTCACACAGATGCTCTTCTTCGTTTTCTTGTGATTCAGCGCGATTGGCTGAATACTGTGCTGTGATTGGTTACACTGAACCTGGCCGTGTTTGAAATTAAGCGCTTGTGGAGCTGGCCGTTTTTTGTAAATAAGTCACGCATTTAAATGAAAGGAAGAACGATCAAGGTCCATTTTTGAAAGCTGTGAGAAAAAACTCATTTTAAGTGTAAACACTTGAATTAAAAGTTATTTTTGCTTTGGGCATCTTTGCTTGAGGACGAAGATATGCCCTTAGCAAAAAATAACTTTAAATTCAAGTGTTTACGCTTTAAAATGCGTTTTTACTCACAACTTTAAAAAATGGACCTTGATCGTTCTTCCCGTGTACCCTTCAAATGCATTTTAACACGTCTCTGGCCATTTTTTTTTAACGAAAGAGATTTAGTATTGCATAGAGAGTGACACCACCTGACGGAAACAATATTTATCTCATTTTGTAAATAAAAAAAAATGGACCTGGCCGTGTTTGTAACTGGGTTACTCATATTGTAAGTAACTAATGGCAATTGGTAAACTTATTGAATCAATAGTTCATTTTTATAATTAAATACCGGCTAGTTTATTTTGAAACTTAGTCTGGCATGAGACATGAAACCTCCCGGAACCATCAGAATTCGTATTCCAGTTTGGGTTCTCATTTTTGAGGGGATGGAACTCCCTTAGCGTACCAGTACCAATTTTGCATCCCTTTTATTGAGTCAGTTGCTGTATAAGTTTTTATTCTCTGCTGTTTTTAGCTCATTTCTTGTTATTGGTTCAGAGTCCTTTGTTTTTTGGTTGGTTAGTTTCTACACGTCTCTTGTGCTCGACAGCACCAGTGTGACTGTATTCTGAAGTTTAATATTATTAGTTGCACTTCTTTGTTATTGTATAAGTATTCACATTTAATGCTTTGTTTGTTGTTGAATCGTTGTTAACATCTAAAGTAAGTCAACCGATTTTTAAGGATTGAAACTACAGATTTTTTGTAAAATGGATTCCAAACCTCTACGAGAATTGAGCCTATGACCTTGCGTATAACAGAGGAGCGCGATTGCCACTCGGTCACCTATATGCAATTTTGGTTACATGATGCTTGTTCGTGTATGAACATTTTGAGCATAAGTATGTAGAAGATGAGTAGTTTGTTCTACCTGTTCGTTTTATATCTTTCAGAAGAGTTCCGTTTTCATTGTTCTGCTTCAGCACATACTAGCTGAAATGTGTGATTCCAAGGCGTTGAAAATGAATGTACACCCCTCAATGTGTACTGTTTTGATAAACATTTCTAAGCGGCCTATATTATTTTCTAGAGGGTATTGCTTTGGTAAATGGGATTCTTGAACTGTTTTGCTACTGCTCAGTCCCCCGAATAATATATTCGATTGGATTACCTGATATTTTTGTTTGGTACGCATCTGTTCTGTTGAGAACATTGGCTTTCTTCATAATTAATTTGCTTTGGCTTTGTCTCGGTGCCTTGTTAATTTTCTACGCAGTTATTTCGAGTGTGTATAAGCAGTAGCATAAACCACAGCAGTGTGCTTTATCAAAATGTGTTCTTGAGAATTATTAGAATAGGAACGTTAGTAGGCCTCCGTTTGTGTTTTCTTTCCTGGACATTCCTCAGTCATTTGACTGCAGATATGGCCGAGTTTGATTTGTAGAATTGCTACAACACAGGACAATTTGCGTCATCTAAGTGTATATAGAGAACTCTTGTTTATTTCTTTGTTTTCGCTATTCTTTTTGTTTGGGGTATTGCCATGTTTGTGCTAAGTATAGCAAGTAGTCATTTTTTAAAATCAATATTAGCAGTGTACTACCTAACGGTAGGTCACTTCGGGTCAATTTTAACCTTATCATTTTTTATATTTCTCCGTGGATATACAGATGCTTATCAGAATAATGGAAAACCTGAACGAAAGTGCAACTTACCAGATTAATATGGTGTCGGGCCACCTTTCGCCTTCAGAACAGCCTTGATGCGACGTGGGATGGAGGCATAGAGGTCGTGAATGGTAGCAAGTGGAATATTACACCATTCCTCGTGCAGGGCATCGGCCAGTTCTGTGAGAGAGGATGGAGGTGGAAATCGTCGCCGGAGTCGTGTTTCCAAGATGTTCAATTATGTTGAGATCTAGGGATTGGGCGGGCCAGGGGAGGTGTTGAACTTCATCCCGATGTTCCTCAAACCACGCTGCAACAACTCCAGCTGTGTGAATGGGTGCATTATCATCCTGGAATATGGCGTCATTGTCCGGGAACAACATCCGGACCATAGGATGCAAGTGGTCTCCTAAAATTGCGACATAATCGTTGGCAGTGATGCGTCCGCGAAGTGTGACCACAGGACCCAATGAAAACCATGATATTGCGGCCCACAGCATCACCGTGCCGCCGCCATGTTTCACAGTTGGGCGGAGACACTGCAGATCATACGCTTCTTTGGGCGTTCTCCACACATAAACACGGCCCGTGGTTTGGAATAGGGTGAATGGTGACTCATCCGACCATACCACACGTTTCCAGTCGTCAACGGTCCAAGTTGCATGGTCGCGGCACCATTTGCGGCGTGCTAAAGCGTTCTGGTCCCTGATGAGAGGTTTGGCCCGTGCAACACGACCCCGTAAGTTCATGTCATGTAATTCGCGGCGGACTGTGATTGTCGAAACAGGTTGGGGGAGGTGCTGATTGAGTTCCTCCGTCACTTGCGCCGCAGTGGCACGACGGTTCCGCGTGACAATGCGCTTTAATACCCGGCGTGCCCTGTCACTGATGCTTTTCTTCCGCCCACTGTTCCGCTTCCCCAATGTGGTTTTCCCGTGTGTTGTGTAGGCCGTCATCACCTTCGACACTGTCCCTGGCGACACACCTAACACACTAGCCACTGCCGTCACACTCACTCCACATAACCGCGCACCAACAATTTGCCCTCTTTGAAACTCTGAGAGGTCTCCCATTTTACACTACCTCCGTCTGCTGCAGCCACTGCACACTCCTGTTCCACGACGCCTGACGTAGTATGGAGACCGACCTAACACACCACCACCAGCAGTCCGGCGCTGCGGTCGCCACGACACCACTGCCAACCCATACATCTGACGTGTTGCCAACTACAGGTGTTTCCATTATTCTGATAAGCATCTGTATATTGGTTGGACTGGATGTATATATTGGTGGGCAGTCTTTGATTCATATCTCAGAGCACCTAGGGCTATATGTAGCTGGTGTCAGAATTACTAAGGAGGTCCGATTAGAGCGTTTTCTTTATGTTCATTTGTAAGAGAGTTTTAAGTTCTAGCTTTTGTTTAGGTTTGGGAACATTTCACTTCCGAAGGTGAGTCAATGTGGCTTATTACATGTTTTGTAAATTGAATTTCCTTTGTCTAAAAAGTTCTCGTATTTCTGAAAAAGGGTGGTGGCCTTAAGGGAAGCCTTTGTTTTTGTTTTTAACTTTTGTTTGTAAGTTTTGGTTTTCGTCTCCATGAGAGATGAAAAATTCGTTTAGTTCAGAGAAAGTCCAGTGCTATTGTCTTTGCTCTGGTTTCTCCAGTTTTGTAGGTTAAATCATAAATGTAAAAGCACTTTTCAATGTGTAGATCCAATGTTTATTCAAGTTGTGGGATCACATCACTATAAGAGTTTTGCCATCACAGTATCTACTTTGTCTGAGACATCATGCAGAATGTCGTCAGTTAGTTGGTTAAGTTCTTGTGGAGTTTTTCTTACCCAAAATAAAACTCTAAGGTCATTTTTTTTTCTATTTCGATGAGAACTTATTTACTGTGTTTCTTCCTTCTACTAGCCTGCCTCTGTGTCAGCGGATGCAAGATTTCTGCCTCTAGCCGAACTTGAATCCGGAGTATTTAGTGGTGTCCACCTCAGCTTAATATGGTATGACTACAGTATAGAAGGCTGCTTTAATCGGCTATTTATTCTTATCTTGTTATTGGGAACTTATGTCACATTGCCGATTACCACTGCCTCTAACGAATGATTTTTTTCTGTTCTAAAAAGACTGATAAGCTACCACCGGTCATCAACTTCCGATGATCAACTCTCCTCGTTGATAATTTGGCTGTGGAGCGAAAAGAGATTAAGAAAATTTCTATTGATGATCTTATTAATGATTGCTCAAATGAAACCAACGTTACGTTTTGTTATATTAGAGCTTTTCATCTGCTGTAAATAACACTTTACAAAAAGTTAATTAAAATATTCTTATTTTTTGTCAGATATCAGTGTTACTTGTTTTTAGCTATATTATATTAACAGCAAAGAATATGTATATGCATATGAATTACGTATATTCAAAGTATAACGTAAAAACTACGCTTCGAAATAGGTGGGATACGTCAAGCGCAGTGATTCTACCAGTGACTCCCTTGTAAGGGGTGACTCTTCCCCAAAATATCAAATTATCCCCCCCCCCACACACTTTAATATTTTTGCTGTCACACCACTTGCACCATCCCAATTTTGACTTTACACCCCCCCCAAATGAAAATCCTGGCGAAATCCCTGGCCGAACGATTTATCTTATAAGGTTTTTTCCTAAACGATCTTGCTCCCCTCAAGCAAAAACTGAAATGACGCCACTGAGAGGAACAATGCCCACTTTTGCTACTTTTGAGAAAACCCAATTGTAACGTTTGAGGTTCCATTTAAAGTCTAAAAATTCATTACATTTCTAACCACTGGAGGGCGTTGTGTGAGATGCCCTTCACTACAAGGTCTTTGACTGCAGTGCAAAAATAAATGGACACAGTATCTGCTGGCTGGCTCCAAGGTGACGATATGATAATGCAATGTAAAAATAAACGTGAATGTCTACAATGATCACGTCTCTTATGCATTCGAGGGTTCAGGCAGATGCATTGAAGGATGAGGACTAAATTTTAATATATTGAAGTTAACCATTGATACTTCGCATCTACAATTTTTCTTTCCTAATGTTGTTAAATTCTTGAAAGGAAAATAAAATGCGGTGTTTTCAGTCGAAATTTCGTAACAAGTTACCTCTTGGTTTATTTGTTACGATTTTTCAACTGGGAAGTCCATCAAAGTTTCTCCTTTCAATAATTTATTAACAATAATTTTAGGTGACAAAAACTGTAGATACGAAATATCAATGGTTAATCCTCGATATATGTTTTCCTTTCCAAAAAAGGATATTTCTGTTTATCCTCAAATCTTTTGGCAACAATCTACCTAAGCAAGGCAGTTTTCCGGAAAACGATACATTTAACAAATAATCTTACCTCTGCAAATGGCTTATCTACCATAATATGCTTAAGATCAAGTAGCTTTAGAGCAGATTTCAGTATTGACTTCGTAAATTTCATGAGAGTTTTTGCTGTCAACGGATTCTCACCAAGGTACAATTCAGCTAGTTTGGTATTGGATTCCAAAGATTTACCTATCTGCAATAGAGTGGCATCGTCTATCCTGTTGAGTAGAAAGTTAACATTATTATTTTATTTACTCTGACTTTCATATCCAGTTGCAACGACGGTTATTTATAGTCTAGCAGCTCTCCTCGAAATGAGTAAGAAACGGAAATAATTTTCCAGACTTTGTATCTTCCAATTAATTTTGTCTGTAATTTGAATTTATTTTAATGACCTTTTGACACCTTTGGCTCAGGCCCATTCTTCTTTACCTTTTAAGATTGAAAATGTGAATAATATTTTTACTCTTATCATCAACTGTTATACAATTACGGCCGGCTTTTCATGCAGGCGCTCGTTGCATGCTTTGCTTGCGGTTTGGCCCCACATAGCACTGTTTCTTGATTCAAGGTTGAAATTCCCTTGATTTTTATTTGTTAGGGTTGACGTGATACGACAAGTATATTTCAAGCTTGATTTTTGCTATATAAAATATGCTTGAACTTAACAACCCAATTTAAAACCCTTGCCTAAACAAGGCATTTGAAAAATCAAGCATGATTTAACCTTTTTGCTTGACACGACAAGCTTGATTCAAGATGTTTCGCTATGAGGGACGTGTTTGTAAGTACGTGTTCCACGTGTAACACTTATACAAATCCCAACAAAGCACGCTTTTACTCTATATTAGGAAGGGGCTTATTCCTACCACACATAAAAAATTTGGGGAACGTGTCCCCATCTCCCCGGTTTTGCCGTCAATAACTTCCTATTTGCTGTACACGAGAAAAACCCTTGTTGGTGATTACAAGAAAAAAAAGATTGTTGAAATAAGACTCAAACAAAGTTTTGTTTGTTTTAAAAATAAGCTTTGTTTAAACGAATTTGTTTGGAACCACTGAAAAAAATACGATAGTACCGAAGAGACTTGAACACGAGTCGACTAATTGGCAGCTCCGCGCCTTACCTACTTTTTTATTTAATGACTTATTTACTTACATATCTGGTGTAGTAAAAAGTAATCCATTATTTTGCCAATAGATGGCTTCAGTGATCTGTAGCTCGCGTTGTATAAGTCCGATCGGGTTCAACGAGATGGCGTTCAAACGATGAGATTGCGTACTACAAACACTGTTCAGATAGTTGTGATAAGTTGACTCAGTGTTGTGTGAGCGCGCGTCAAAATGGACACTAGCAAAGAGAAAATACGCTATATTTTATAGTTTTTCTTCGATAAAGGTGAAAACGCAAGCCAGGTGGCTGCAAATGTGAATAGTGTTTATGGTCCTGATACTGTAACAGCCAATCACGCGCAATTTTGGTTTCGTCGATTCCGTTCCGGTAATTTCGACGTCAAAGATGTACCACGCACTGGAAGGCCACGTGTCGAAAATGTCGATAAAATCATGGACATTGTCGCGTCCGACCGTCATGTAAGCACTGTTTCGATTGCCCAAGAGCTAAACATTGCACAAAAAACCGTGTGGAACCATTTGCATAAGGCTGGATACACAAAGAAGCTTGATGTATGGGTGCCACACGAGTTAACGCAAAAAAACCTCATGGACCGAATTTTCATCTGCGAATCGCTGCTGAATCGCAACAAAAGCGACCCATTTCTGAAGCGGTTGGTGACTGGTGATGAAAAGTGGATCACTTACGACAACGTCACGCGAAAACGGTCGTGGTCGAAGCGCGGTGCGCCGGCGCAAACGGTGCCCAAGCCAGGATTGACGGCCAGGAAGGTTTTGCTGTGTGTTTGGTGGGATTGGCAGGGAATTATCTACTATGAGCTGCTCCCCTACGGCCAAACCCTTAACTCGGAACTATACTGTCAACAATTGGACCGTCTGAAGGCAGCAATCGCCCAGAAGCGGCCAGCTTTGGCCAATAGGAGAGGCATTGTGTTCCACCAGGACAACGCCAGGCCACACACATCGATAGTGACTCGCCAGAAGCTCCGGGAGCTTGGTTGGGAGGTTCTTATGCATCCACCGTATAGTCCGGACCTGGCACCGAGTGATTACCATTTGTTCCTGTCCATGGCGAACACGTTTGCTGGTGCAAAATTCGCGTCAAGGGAGGCTTATGAACATCGACTGTCTCAATTTTTTGCCAATAGGGACAAGGGCTTCTATGAGAGAGGCATCATGATATTACCTTCCAAATGGCAACACGTTATCGAACAAAACGGCGCATATGTGACCTAAATCGGATCATTCTAACTATGGTAAGTCAAGCAAAAATAATGGATTACTTTTTACTACACCAGATATTTACCCATTGTCTCAAGTGACAATCACAGCAAAAAAGAAAAGAACAAGACGAAATGAACAGGTATCCTTAAGAGGAGGAACATATTGAACTCAGCATATACATATGTGATTACTGGTGTTTCTGTTTGTGCTATATTTGCGATATGTTGTATTAGTTGTGGTTTTTTTATTTTCTTTTAGTAAAAAGAAATCCATACTTTTAGTGAAACATTAATTACTATTTCTTTGTTTTTTTTTAATCTTTCATACATCGATATATATGTATGAAACATAAATTACATTTTTTTTAATCTTTCATACATCGATATAACTACATACACGCTCACTCTCATACGCATACGCACACGCACGAACACGTAACACATTCGAAACAGCATCAGTCACACACACATGTGCGAATAAAACATGTAAAATACTCTGGTTTATTTTTTGACGTTACATATATATAAATAGGCAGGAGAGAATAGAGTAGGATTTTTTACTCTTTGATAGGGATTTGTTGTGCTTGTTTCTGTAGCCACAAATACTTTAGACCTATACATATATATCTACGGTAATCTACTTTTCTGGGGCACATCGCTATTCATTAGAAGATATTTGCGGAGAATCAAGACTCGCTAAGAAGTGAAGGAAGGAGCAAGGAGACTAAACTTCCGATCCAGAGGCGATCTCAGCTTTCACTCCGTCCAGGAGTGGGACCAGGTTTTAACCAAGGACCCAAGATTCATCGCTTACGATACCACAGGTACGTGTGTTTGTGTTTCCTTCACAAACAGTTAATGTGCTCAAAATGTGTTTCAACTTCTATTCAATCCTCATTAACCGCATTTCGTATTGTTGTCATTGCAAATTACTATGCGTTCACTGTTTGCAGCTAAGGGGAGTCATCTAAATTAAATAGAGTTAAGTATTATGCAGTTTACAATCTCCATTGGTAGTACTATTTTTCATTTTGGGGGCCCGACTTACCACCCAGTGCTGTTACTTTTAAAATGTAGCGCGTTACAAGTTACTTTACCCACTGTCAATAAGTAACGCGTTACTTTGGCACCGGTTCTTGCATCTTTTGTATTGGTACTGTGGAAAGAAAACAGGTGGAAATACCATTTTTTTTTATCCTGATTATATACACACCAAACATATGCATACCTACAAAAACCTTAGACTTTGAAAAATCTAGAAAAATTCTAAGAAATATTTCCTTCTTGACAAGGAATTGTGTTTGTTTCTTTGCAAACAACAGATGAAAAAGCAATGTCGTTACTTGGGGAAAAAGTAACTCTTTACCCGTTACAGTTACTTTCAAAATATTGTAACGCGTTACTTTAGTCCCCAAGTCTGTTACCACCCCTGCCTCTTTGCATCCATTGCACAGATTGAGTTGTGTACTTTCAAGGACGTGCGTCACGCTCATATTTGTACTTCTCAGCCTGGGGCAGGCTTATCCCTAGAGATTGTTGGATTGCCGGAATTCCGGCATTCCAAGAATCTCCTATGTTCCACCTGTTGAGACAGCTGGTGTTGCGGGATGGACTTATGACCAGGGATCCAGAATGTTCTCCTGGTCTATGTTCCTAATCTGATGGAACATGGGAGGGGTCCCTACCTACTTTATTTTCTTTTTATACAAAACACATACAGGACATGAAGACACAGATAGGACAAAAAACAGGATGACACAACACAAAATTAAGTTTGGCTTCTTCTTCTTCTTCTGCTTCCCCTGTAACGAGATTATAATAAAAAAAAGGGTTAGATTCTGCATTCCTTGGGTATTGTGTCTTCCCTCTGGGCTGCATCCTCCTCTCGTCACAAGGTTGGCCTTCCTTCTTCTTCTTTCTTGTTCTTCTTCTTCGTTCACATTATTGAGACATTTGGGGGGAGATGAAGAGATTATGGTTTCTTTCTTCCTTTTCTGGAAAGTCCTGCTTCCTGGTGGTTCACCGCACTCTCCTTCCTCTTCATTCTTCTCTGCTTCCCATGTTCTTCATTTAAACACATTCACTCGCACACATTCACACGAAAATATTATAAGCACTGTTTGACCTCTAGTTGCGGTTTCCGCAACTTTTAGTCTGTTTGTTAATACGTTGTTTGTTCCACTAAATATAACACTATCGTCAAGCCTGGTTTCCTCCACGATATACACACTTATACTTTCACACCCATAACTATCTGAATTCTAAAATGTACAGTTACTAAAAATGTATTGCGGGAACATAGCATTTAGTTTTTATTTAACCTATATTCATGGACTAAATAAGCCCATAATGTCTGAGTCTGTCACTTGCAGTCCCTCAGATATCTTACGGCTTAGACAAAGCTGACCTTCTCGCCCATAAAAATGCTACATACCCGCAGTACATTTTTCCATGACTGTACTAGCGACATTAAAGGGCAGAGTAATTAAAAGCTGTGCAATTTGTGTCATTGGATGGTTTCGATCAATTGTGACTTCAAATAATTCTATCGAACGGTCATAGAGCGTTGGCTTAGCATTCGGGAAGTCGTGGGTTTAATCCCAGCGGCCGGCCATTATGAATGAGTATTTTCCAGGTAATTTCCTCCGCAGTCACACCAGGCAATTTCCGGGATCGTACCGTTAACTTGAATCCTGACCGACACTTTCCCGGATCCTTTCCCCTCTCCTATCAGCCTGAATCTTAGATGCCTGAACATATAAAATTCCAATTCAAATAATGCTAAATTTCTTCTAACACTTTGAACACAAAACTTTTCCTGAGTCAGTATCGTTGTTGGAATTCTAATTGTTCAAACATTTGAAGAGAGTTCGGTCTGTTCAGAATTATTCTTTCCAGTCTCATGTAGAGCTCTGTGTCAAATTATTGACTAGTAGTCCGTCATATTCATCTCACATTAAGGCCGCGTTAAATACTTAAGGGAGGTAAAATGCATCCTTAAATTAAGGAAGAGTTTGAGGTACTGCTAACTTTGAGGGAGGGCGGTGAAACACTGTAGCAGTCTAAGGAGACGTTAAATTAACTTAAAGATTCCTTGACATTTAAGGAAGGTTGGTGAAACCGGGTATAAGATTGTTACGCTGTTAAAAAACATGGTTGAAATAACTCCGTTTAGACTACGGAACTTGACTTGATTATTGTGCTTGTACTGCCATTTTCAGTTTACAGGCTTAGAGTAAGGAATCTCCTTTCTCCATACTCTTAAGGTTACATGGTAGAGGTTTAAATAATAGAATACTGAACACAAATGAGTTGATTGTAGCGTAACATTTTGTAGATTAGTTCTGCCATCATTCTTTTATACTTTAAGAGTGATGCGTACCACTAGGATGCTATATATTTCGATAAAGACAGAAATAAACTCACCAAGTGAGCTGCGCTTAGCTGCCATCTTGTGTTTAGATAACTAACATAAGAAGATAACCGTCGTAAGTTGACGCTGGTTATATTTGAAACCCGCCTGAGAATTGAATGCGGACGTTGGGAATTTCTGTAATTTATTTATGAACAACCTGGTGTAAAAATATAAAAAAAATACAGTAGAAACGCTTTGCATCGTTACAGCTTTATACTTTACATCGTTAGAGTTAGCATAAGAAGTCTGGTTGTAAAACGCCACAAATTGCATTGTACCAATCGTACCTAGAAGACAAAGGCTTAATATAATATTATTTTACCTGTTATCCATAAGGTTTAGCACTTTCAATGTACTATTACTCTTAAGCATTTTCTTTAATGGATCCTTGGCGTTGGCTGCTAAAGCGTTCCAGGATAAATCCAGTTTTTTCAAAATGTCATTATTTTGAACGGCTGCGAAGACTTTCTTGCATGCTAAAGGAATACAAAGGAGAAACATGGTTCAGATTTAAAATAGCAAAGACTTGTACTTAAGATAAAAATGTACTTTATTTTAAATCTAGACCAGAGTCCCAAACTTATCTGGTCTACCACTCCCTTTTCAGAGAAAAAGAAAAATAAGAGCCTCTAGGAAATGTGTCTCCTTTATGCAAAAAACAGAAAGCACTGGAAACGCATGTTTTTAAGAGAACAAATATGTTATTTTAAACAACTTGAAGCTTAAAATTATAAAATTATTATTTAAAAATAATCAATCATGGTAGTATTCGCATTTACACATAGAAAACCATGCGAACACGTATACCTTCCTATAAACAGCAAAGTTGGAAAGCTTGTAAAATTTGATGAAAATATTTTTGTGAATTCCTTTAAAATCTTTCCGTCGATTTCAATGGAACATTCCTATCTTCTAGAGTACATTATTTCTAAAGAGAGCAACATGAAACCCTGAAATAGTTGGTAAAATTGAAAAGCTATCAAAGAAATTGGTTTAGTCAAATTGTATATTGCAGTAACAATAAATTAAATCTACTATCAGCCTGTCAAGAAAGTGATGACATCATGCGTGATAACACCAAAAACGTTTAATAACTATATGTAAAGTTTTTTGACTCCAAAAATTCTGAATTTTCAATTTGTTTCACTTCAACAATTCTATTACAACCATAAAATTTTCAGTATAAACTGTTTCTAGTAGATCGTTTAAAATGAAACGAAATCTCAGTAATACAATATACTTGAACTTTACCTTGGACATCAGCGATAAAATTCCAACTCAAATCCAACTCTTGTATTGAAAAGCTCTCAGTTAAGATAGATATTAACCCATTGGTCATTCCCTCTATACCATTATGACTCAAATTGAGCATTCTAATGGAACGACTTTCTACTATTCCAGGCGCTAATATATCCATTCCCTCATCTCCAAGCTGATTCCATGCTAAGTTAAGGATTTCCAATGTCTGACTGATTGTCAACGGTTCTTGAAGATATTGAGCGCCCTCTGGTCCAATTCTAAAAGTAAAACAAGAACGAAAATGTCACTGTAACTTAATACAAAGTTTTTTTTCTAATTCCATTCTCAAATGCAATAATCGTAGAATGTAATTGAAACGGGTCCTGTTCAAATATGTTTCCTTGTGAAAAGACGGTTTTCCTTGCTTTGTTCTCAAGAAAAACGGTTCACAGAGAGAATTCGTTTTCTAACGTCCCGGAGTCAAACGAAATTACCAGAAGGCTCCGTTACTGTAGACGTACGCCAATGGGAGTCATAGATTTACGGCATTTCCATCAGGACAATTCATAACTTCATTCCGTTTATTTTTTAAGGCCCTTCTTCCTTGTGAATCTCTGGAGCAAGGAGCCAAATGTTTCTTTATTAATGCAGGTACTCAGTGTATATTTTCTTTACCTCTAGTATAATAACTGTGAATTTCTTCATTTCTTCCCGTGAATTCGTTGTCTTTTTAAGTAAATTTATTATCTGATATACAAACATTGCATATAATGTTAAAATATTGTGTTGTTTAAATAAATCTTTAAAAGAATGCTTTCTGTTTACTTTAACAATTGTTCTGATAGTCATTTTCTGTAGGACAAACACTTTTTTTACATTACTTCCACGGGTACTACCCCAGGGTAAGAGACCATATGACAAATAAGGATAAATCACTCCAAAATGAATTGATTTTAGTATTTCTGCAGGTAGATAATCAGAAAGTATCCTTAATAAGTAAATATTTGAAGTTGATTTATGCAGATATGTTCAATATGATATTTCCAAGTAAATTTGTTGTCTACATATAACCAAAGGAACTTGCAAGATTCGCTACTATAAATACAAGTGTTATGATCTGTAACAGAGATTTTGTTTCCAGCTAGACCCAAAAATATACTAGTTCAGTTTTGTCCTCTTTTGTTGATCTTTTGATTGTTTTGCTTAAATAATTCATGAATATATCCCTAAAACTCTCTATTTGTCTTTCCAAATCTCTTATGAGACCACAGTAAGCTGGAAGTGTCATCTGCATACATTGTTAGAAGATATTTGTTAGAACAAGGATAAAAATTAACACAGCATATAAAAAAGAATGGGCCCAAGATTGAGCCTTGTGGAACACCTAGACTAGCCTTTTTTTATTTGTGACTTTGTTCATCTTATTACATTATTTTCTTCACCTATTATCTCAGTACATTGTTCCCTATCCCTTAAATATGACTCTACAATATTGTATAATTATCCCATGACTCCATATTTATTTAATTTTGACAACAAAATTTCATGATGTACTCTGTCAAACGCCTTAGAGACGTCAAGATACAAATCCGCAATCTTACATCCTTCATGCTTTATGGTAAAATTTTGTCACTGCTGTTATCGTACCCCTACCAGCTCTAAATCCGTGCTGAAAGACACCTAGAACGTTGTTATCATCGAGATGTAGTACTAAATATTTAAGAATATCTTTTTCGATCAATTTACTAAAAGTGGATGTGAGCGATATTGGTCTATAATTCTCTAGTTTCTCTTTGGTATCTTTTTTGTTCTATTGGCCTAATTACTGAAAGTTTATATGGGCCAACAAAAAAAAAAAAATACAAAAATAGTTGAAACAATAATTTTATTATTATTAATAAGAAAATAAGACATTATTATGGTGAAAGCTGTACAGTGTTGTTTTAGTTTGTTTAAAGCAAACATATAACAAAGAATAGACGCAGTTTCCAGTGTCATTCAAGTATCTAATAAGCAAGGTATGCATTCTCTGCACGTTACTCAATACACCCCACTCTGGTTTCGTTGGTTTCACCTAAAATAGCCAGCTAACCACGTTTTCTTCGTTAAATCCATATAAAGGCTTGTAACTTCGTGGAGAAAAGTCTCTTCGATCCTGATCCACTTTCAGACGTCTTTGCACATTTATGAATGAAGACATTTCGAGTTTTTGTTGAACTAAATGCTCCGTACTAACAATCAACTTTCCGTTTTATTCGTACGAATTGTGAGCCATCCCTCCATAGTTAACTCCTTGCTGAAGAACTGGGTTAACATTTGGAGTAATCTTCTCTCATTCATGCAATTGAGTTGAAGTTTTCTTGAGTGCAGACGTGTTTTAGCATCTCTCCAGAAGTCAGTGAACCGTGACGTGATGGGTGTCGATGTTGTTACTTGGAGATTTCGTATAGGGAGGTTTGTGGCTAAAGTGAAAGTGAAGTGTTGCAAACCTTGTGGAAATTTTGAATTCTTCCCTTCAATGCTCAAAATGTTTTCGTTTGGTGTGATTATTGCAGCACTGTTAGTGATCTCTGGAGTGGAAGTTAATCCAGGCCCTACGTCATTGGATGACTTGTACAAAAAATTGGAAGAAATGGATAAGAAAATAACAAACATTTCTAGTGTAACAAATAATTTGAGTGTGCAGCTTCAAGTGGTAGTGAACGAACTTAGTGTGGTGAAGAAGGAAAATGAGGAACTCAAGAAACAATTAGCTATTAATTGTGAGCTTTTAGATAAATTGGAAAACCAATCACGGCGTAACAACCTAATTTTTAGTAATATTGGAAATCGTAATACAGTTGAATTTTGGGAAGAATCTGAACAACGAGTAATAGAGTTTGTCACAAAACAACTAAATGTAGATTTAAACTCTGAACATATTGAAAGAGCGCATCGACTCGGACGTGGATCAAATGCACCGATAATTGTGAAATTTTCTGCCTTCAAAAAGAAAAATGAAATTCTTAAAAATGCTTTTCGTGCGAAAGGAACTAGAGTTGTTATTTCAGAAGATTTCTCAGCGAATGTGCGTGAAACAAGGAAACATCTATTGAACTACATGAAGGATGCTCGTGGAAGAGGTGATCGTGCGAGGCTTCAGTACAATAAACTATACATTAATAATAGACCTTTCACCCTTGAAGAGCTACAAAAAAGTGAAAAAACATTAGTGCAAAGTGAACAAATAGTTCAAAACAAAACTGCAGAGGTTGTAACACTGCATGCTCAAAAGGAAGTTCTCTCAACTACCTGTGAAGATACCCCCACCTCTAGCGATAAGAGACAAATGACGAGAACCACTCGCTCAACCATGGTACAGCCCCCAAGGAACAAAGTTTGACAAAGAAAGGAATGTGAAGGGGGAAAGGGTAAGATTTCCTCAACTGAAGTCAGTGAAGTGTACAATTATTTTCCAAATGTAACTAGTGGTTTTAGTGAAACAAGAAAATCGCTGTGGCTTTATAATCAGAATGCTAGATCCTTGCGCGGTAAAACAAATGACTTTTTCTGTAGTGTAATATCAAATAATTACGATATAATTACAATTACTGAAACATGGACTAATGAATCTCATTATGACAGTGAATTATTTGATAATAGGTATACTGTTTTAAGACAGGATCGCAATATTAATAAAACTGGAAAGTCAAAGGGGGGAGGGGTACTTATCTCGGCTCTTGAAAAATACAATTTGTGTTTATTGAATAGCTGTGATGATCAATATGAGTGTCTGATTGCTAGAATAACTGTAAAGGGGAGACCAATGTTTATCTGTGTTGTATATTTTGAACCGGTTTCAGGTATAGATTTGTATGATAACCTATTTGCATGCATTGAATCCACTTGTCCGCAAGGCAGTCCTATTCTCCTCATTGGTGATTTCAACTTACCGGAGATAACCGGTACCGAATTCGATTTTGAGCAAAACGCATCTTTAAAGTGTAGAAATTTATATAATTTTATAAATTTTTATGATTTGAGATCATTCAACAATGTTGCCAATGATAATAATCGCACACTAGATCTAGTTCTGTCAAATCTTGAAAATGTTGAAGTTAATAGAGAATTGTTACCGTTGGTACCGGAAGATATCCATCACCCAGCTATAATAATAGAAATAGTTAACAGAAAGGTCAAGAAAGAAAAGCAGAAAAGTAACACTTATTATTATAATTTTAGGAAGGCAAATTTTCTGATGTTGTATCAGGAACTACAAGCTATTGATTGGGAATTCTTACAAGCGTATCGGAATGTTAATAACTTAGTGAGTAAATTCTATGATATTGTCTATAAAATATTTGATAGGTGTGTTGCTCGTAAAATAAGTACTGTTTCAAAGTATCCGTGTTGGTTCACCAAAGATATTATTAGAAAACTTAAGGTCAAGGCATATTATCATAAACAATCCAGGGTCAAAACCATGAACTCAGCACCTTTCTATCAAGAATTTGCTCGATTACGTAGGTAAATTAAGAAAGACATTAGAATTGCTTATAAGAGTTTTATAATTAATTCTGAAAATAATATTAGTACCAACTCGAGCGAACTGTGGAATTTTATCAAAAATAAAAAAAAGGCACCTACCGCCAAATGTATTAAAATTTGAAGGTCAGGAGCTATCTAGGAATGATGAAATAGGAAATGCATTCGCTCAGTATTTTCAATCGGTATTTCTTTCCTCCTCTCACACATATAATAATCTTAATGGTGATGCTGTTAGTAATAGAAATGATGAAATAGGGACACTGTGCATTGACCAAATTCAACTAAAGGAAGTTGAAAATGCTATCAGAAATTTAAAATCGAAGACGACAGTAGGTTCTGATGGTATACCCTCATATGTAGTTAAGGGATGTGTTGATATATTTAAATATCCCTTATTGATAGCATTTAACTTATCCCTAAAAACATGTACTTTCCCCGACAAATGGAAATCTGCCCTGGTTTGTCCTATCCCAAAATCTAATAATACTAGAGACATTAATGACTTCAGGCCAATTGCAATATTACCAGCTTTTGCAAAAGTATTTGAACAGATCTTATACAAGAGAATTGGTAATCATATTCAACCAGTTATTTCAGCTAAGCAGCATGGCTTTGTTTCTCAGAAATCCACGGTAACAAACTTAGCACTTGTTACGGACTACATAGCAAATTCGATGGACGAAGGCAAGCAAGTTGATGTGATTTATATTGACTTTGAGAAAGCATTTGACAGGGTTAATCACAATATATTACTGGAAAAATTAAATCACTATCACTTCTCACCCACTGTGATTAGGCTCTCTATTCGTACTTAACAAATCGCAAGCAATCAGTTGTCTATAAAGAATACAAATCATATGAATATTCTGCACTCTCAGGAGTTCCTCAAGGTTCGAACCTAGGACCTTTGTTATTCCTCTTATTTGTTAATGACCTTCCTGATTGTGTGTCTGATAATGAAAAATTGTTATTTGCAGATGACTTTAAAATATATACAAAAGTCAACTCTGTCGGAGACTGCATAAGACTTCAGCAAAGCTTAGATAATATTGCAAACTGGTGTGCTATTAATCAACTTGGAGTCAACATAAGTAAATGTAAAGTATTATCATTTAATAGAAATAAAACCACTCATCAATTTGATTATTCCATTAATAAAATTGTACTAAACAGACCTACTGTAGTTAAGGATCTTGGTGTCACTTTTGACTCGAAATTGACTTTTAACATACATGTCACAAATATAACAAATGAAGCCTTGAAGTTACTAGGATTCGTAATTAGGACGGGAAGAGAATTCAACAACATATCAACATTGGAAAAAATTTACTATGCTTATGTTCGCTCCAAGGTAGAATATGCTTCTTCTATTTGGAATCCATATCAATTGAAACATTGCCAACAATTAGAGAAAATCCAATCAAAATTTCTTAAATTCCTGACCTTTAAAGAAACTCGAATCTATCCTGCTTATGACAGTTACAATGCAGTCATTAAGAACTTCAATATTCAGAGCTTAGAACAAAGGCGCAACATTGCTGATCTGTTATTTCTGCAAAAAATTGTTCAAAATAAGTTAGATTGTATGGATTTAGTTTCGACATTACAGTTTCTTGTCCCATCATCTAAAACTCGCGTTAATAATACTGGTTTCTTCCACTGTAAAAAGGCAAGAACCAATATCTTAATGAGGTCACCAATCTGGAGAATTTGTACTATATATAACCAACTCTGTACAGTTCACAATGATCTGGACGTATGCTATATGTCACCTAAAGAATTTAGAGATACAATTGTCAATAAACTCTGTACAACTACTTTGTAAAGCTTAACACTATAATTAGGCCATTGCCTGTTGTGTTGTCACTAAATAAATAAATATGCGCTTTAAAAAAAAACAATAAAAGTAAACTCTTAAAATGTGGAGAAAACTCTGTATGCTCCACTTTATTTATCCCACCCATTATGTCGGTAAATGGTAAGCGGAATTAGGATCAAATCGGGAGATTCTACTAATGCAGTTTTTTTTTAATGCAAGATCTATTCCAAAAGTAGCCGAGCTATTATTGCAATAATTTGTGTATTAATACATGGTAGAGAACCGATAGTGGCGGTGCGTAATTCTCCTTTGACATTAGCTAGCCCAATTTTCAAACCTCATGCTAACCTCAGTAACACAGTAGAGTGCGTTGAGTGAATGTTTGCTGAGTGCCCGTCTCGGGTCCTTCATATGACTTGACACGAACGGTTTGTGACTCGATCTGCTGGCGGAAACACAGTAGATCCCGCCATTTTCCGGAATGTGAGTTGTAGAATCACGTTCTGTTCGAAGGATAGAATTACAGTGGGAGAAGGTAGAAATGGGGATAGGGAATAGTCACATACCTTGCCAAATTTTCATTGCAATGGTTAACGTTTTCATAGGGTATTAAATAACGGCAATTTGAATTTATTGTTTAATAGAACGATTTATAATTTTCCTTAGTCCTCTATATCTCTGCTGTTTATGAACGACCTGTACATATGATCACATTTAGGGGCAGATAATATCTTACATACTGTAACTGAGAGTGTGTAGGCCGCAGTATAGACTCCCGACTGAGGTGCTTATTCAAATGTCCTGGTATAACATTATTTATTAACATAAAAAACTTAAATTTACCTAACTTGCTGTTTTCGATATTGTTTTCAGTGCCACATAATATTTAACACCGTTTTACATTATGAGCAAATTTGCAAAGTAGTTATACCAGCCAAAGTACCAGCAATTGTATACTTGATAAGACTCATTCAGAAGGGTACCAAAGTATTTCTATACTCTTTCTGAACAAGAGTATGAACTGATTTTTATAGGTCTTTTATGTAAGTGACATAGCTAACATAACTATTATGCACTCACGAATTATTACTTTATACATGGTATACAAGGGTTGGTTTAAGATCTTGTAGAGTTACCATCGTAAAATATGGTCAATTGCCATCCTAAACCAACGCTACTTATATGCAGAACTTATAATTGTAATCTTTTCATACTTACGACATGTATATAATTTTCTAACGCCAAATGTTCCCCAAGTTTCTTTAGGTCATGTGATCAAGACCACAATATTATATCATATTATTATCAATACCTTCGTTTTATTTCCAAAACATATAGACGGTTAATGGCATAAAGTTCAGAGTTGATAATATCCGTGAAACAGCTGACTGTAAAACTGCGCGATCCAGTGGTGGAATCCGGTTTTTAGGTCATCCGTGACCCGCCGATACTTTCTCACTTATCGGAAGCTACCAGCCGACCCGACAGTGACCCGGAAGTGATTGCCAATCCCAAGCCAACTTAGTGGAAGCCACTGTCCATCCGCCATCACTTCTCGACATATAAAGTGCCTATAGCGGCAGCCGATCTTGAACTGCAAGTGGCCAGAGCATTTGTGGGGTTTTGCTGATAGGAATGGTGAGAAATGTATAGTCGTACCCAATCATATGAGTGGTATGGACATTTCAAATCGGGTCAAACCTCCACCGAGGATGACATAAAATCCAGACGGATCACGTGGACAAAGGATACGAGAAATCGTGCATGCGAACTGTCGTTTCACCGTACAAGAAGTTGCTACTGAACTGAGCATATGTACAGGTTCGGGGGATACGATTTTGATGGGAAAAAACTACACATGCGACCAAACAAAAACAGAGCTGTCAGGACATATGAAGAGTTGCTACGCCGAGTGAATGCTGACCAAATTTCATAAAGCTTGTCATCATTGGTGATGAAGCGTGGGTGGATGAATAGTCCGAATACGAAGTGGAAACGAAGGTCCAATCATCACAGTGGGTATGACAACCCTCATAACGGCAAAAAAACACACAAATGACTAAATCCCATGTTAAAACTATGTTAATCGTCTTCTTTGACTGGCAGTGGATCGCCTATTCAAGTTTGCGCCACGTTGCTTTACATTACAGGCAGCATTCTACGTTAACTCCTTGCAACAATTACGAGAAAAGGTGCGGCGCAAAAGGTCAGAGATGTGGCAGAAAAAGTTCTGGATAGTTCATCACGATAATACACGTTACCATTCCTCACTCGTTGTCACGTCAAAGCACCAGATACTGTTATCCTACAACCGGGCTATTCCCCTGATTTGGCACAAGCCACAAGCTTCCACTTTCTTAAGTTCAAATCAACTGTCAAAGGCGCCAGATTTCAGATAATAGATCCAGGTTAAATCAATACGGGGCCTCTAAATCATTTTATAACTGGAGTTTCAGTATAATGAAACGTTGGTGGTGGTGTGTGCACAGTGGAAGGGTTGCCATTTTCTCGATTTTTTAGAAGTTGGGTTTCTTTTTTAATTACCCTTGTACTTTTTACCGGTATATTTAGATAAAAGTGCGAATATTAATTTAAAAAACTGTTTATTTAAATCTTTTTACTCGTTAAGATCTTGTAATCCATTTTGGTGCCCTACTGTCATTAAGGCATCAAGGGAATTACTCTCCATATTCTCGAACAAAGCTCTGAATATTAAAATTATTTAGCTTTAGAAAACAACAGAAATCAGACAACATTTTATTACACCTCAAATTTTGGCTCTACATTTCCAAACTAAAAATCCTGGCAGAATCCGTGACGTTTTACCTGCGCTAATAGTTACTAGTAAGGGCATGATATTTTAATACAACTATCCTTACCTCCAACTTCTTCAATTTACCAATAATAAATAGTACTCATTATTCGTACTTACCTGCACCCTTCTAGGTTTAAGTATTTTAATATACTGTTACTTTTAAGCATTTCCCCCAAATAATAAGCTCCTTGTCGTGGCATCCAGTTATCTTGAATATTTACTTCGACAACATTTGGATTGTAAAACAGCGCCTCAGACATTGCACGAAAACATTTTGGATTTATTCCATAATACTGTAAAAAAAAAGATCACATAAGTGACGAATTATATTGCATGTTACTATCATGTATATTCCAGAGAAAACTTTCGTTAAGAGTGGCCGCATATCCCCCCCTCCCTCCCAAAAGAGGAAGCTGGAGCAGAGTAAAGCGGTGTTGTAGTAAGCCCATTTATTTATGTATGCTTCACTCTGTCCAGTAGATGTACGTGCCATTATTTTTTTTTTTAAGTTTAAGTACGACTCCGCTCTGTTTGGCTTACCTCTGCTCAACTTTCTTTCTTGGTGTGGTGGAGTGGAACAGAGATATGTATATTTAAGTTCTACATACACCGACTAAGCAGGGTGAAGCTAAGCGAAGCATTCTTGTATAAACTCTAACCACAAGGGTATATCCCAGGAACATCCTACGAATGTTTTTGTGGGTATATTGGAATATCCCTAGGATATCTTATAGTAATCCTTGATATATTCGTAGAACATTCTGCGAAAAATTAAATATCTCTGCTTACAGCGTTGTATTACTAAGAAGTAAAGGAATATGTGCAGATTCTATTCGTCCTACAACTTAAAGAATACACATGTTTTGTGTTGGTACGAATGAAATGACAGCTTTGATGCCTGTTGGGAAACGCACCTCAGCAACACAATACAACACAACTGAGGTCACGATCTAACGTCACAAACTCTGTATACGCCCAGCAAACAGGCTGAGAACACACAATTGCGACTGATTTTTCTTTATGAATTTAAACTGGGGCATTTGCATAGCAAGCCGCAGAAACATTAAGGCCGACTTTCGTTGCAGGAGGTCGTCGCGTACGCTTTGCTTCCGATTTCTATAAGTAGCCAATAGAAATTCGTGTTACACGTAGTGCACGTACTTAAACCCGTGTTTCAGTTGGCTATTCAGCCAAATCGCAAGCAAAGAACGCAGTGAGCGCCTGTAAGGAAATTCGGCCTAACAAGGCATTTGGAAGAAAAATGGGGAATGAACGCAGCATTCGCTGTTGGTTTGTCAAATTTCGTTCCGGTGACACAACATTACAAAATGTACCCCGTGGGCACCGACCAACATCATGTTAGGATGAGCTTCTCAAAAGCACTGAGGAAGTGGGCTCTCGGAAAAGTGTTCGTGCCATTGCAGACGAGTTAGGCATACACCATACCACTATTAGTCGACTGCTCCGTGGGATTGGTAAGGTGAAAAAGTTGGACTCATGGGTACCATATGAGATGACACCGCCAACAAGCATCGCCGTCTGAACGTGTGCAGTTCGCTGAGTGTAAGGATTAAGAGGGAAGGTTTCCTGCATTGGATTGTCACTTCAGATGAAAAATGGATCTGCTATAACAATCGTAAACGATCAGGATAATGGTTGGATCATGATCAACGTCGAGGACGGGATCCTACACCACCTCTCTACCCACGGAAGGTGTTGTTGCTAGTATGCTGATATATGGTGGGAGTGATCCGTCATGTCTTTCTCAGGTGAGGTGAAACCTTCACTGGAGATCGTTACAGTGCAGAACTCAATGAAATTAACCACTAACTTGTCCGCAAGCATCCAGCAATGGTCAAAAGACATGGTGTACTCATGTTGCACTTCAAAGCTCGGCCACACATCACACAAAGAACGCTGCAGGCTCTCCATGAGTTGCAGTATAAAACCCTTCCTCACCCGCCGTATTCCCCCGATCTCTCCTACCACCTCTTCCGGCATCTCGATTACTTCTTGATAGGGCGTTGATGATGGGCGGTGCAACATGCAGTTGAGGATTTCTTCGCATAGCAGATTGGAATTCTTTCGCCACGGAATCCAATCGTTGGCTGAGCGGTAGCTGCATTGGCAAGCCTTATGGCATAGCGAAGTACCTTTTTTTTGTTCGGAATGTCACCGCTGTAAGAACCTAGCTTCGTATTACAAGCGAATCACAGACGTACGATATTCACTTGTTCAATTTGAAATAGCCATCTTTGACTCGTAAACTATTGTCGCGGAACTAGTGGACAAAGATCGGGTGCTATCTCAAATCAAAGATAATAACCCTTAAATTAAGATAATTGTTGTTAAATGTAGCATGACCTATTGTATCAAATAGAGTAGGTGCGACGTTGTACCGTGTGACGTTATACCTACTCTCGATTTCCGAAAGCATTAAAAGGGTGAGTTGAGATAATGTGACCTTGAAGTTATTTAAGTGGTCACTTTAAAAAAGCGGGGCGGTGGGAACAGTTCAATTTCGACTCAATCGATATGAGAATTATACCTGGTAGCGTTCTGGTATGACGCAACTGAGTGGATCGCGTATAATAAAAACAGACAAATCTGATTTTTCTAATCTAACCTGACCAATAGCAGGGAACTTCGTAAAATTTCAAAATGCGTAAAAATATATAACAAGAACTTTTAGTTTTCTTTAAAAAATAAAAATAACTAGCACCTTGTCGGGAATCGAACCCGGATCAGCTGACCAGCTATCCATGGATTAACCACTACACCTAGTTGGCAATTCCCCAGCTGCTGCGTGCCAGTGGTGTTTACGCTTCAAGCAGTTCACTGCATGCTAACAGTTGTCTCTCCCATGTGAATATTGCCTATACCGATTTAGTCGTCTTCAATTAATTACGTCTTAAGAAGACCAGTTTTCTTTCTACCTTTCCGCGTTGAACCTTAAAGTAAATATGATTGAGCGTGGCTCTATTCCCCGTGTTTGCAAATGTGTCTTTGGGATACCTCTAGTCGCCTGCCCAAAGTACCAATGAAGTTGAACCACGCTCCATAGCTCCTTACAAAATTTCATTTGACATATTCTTTGTTACAACCGTGGAACGAAAGCTTTACTCAGTTCAGTGGAAAAAGTGCACATGCCACATCCAAATGAAAACTGACTTTTTACCGTTTCATGCCATCTAGCGTCTGCTTTCATAATGATTGTGTGTGTGGCATGTGCCCTTTTTGCACTAAAATGAATACCAGAGACACACCCATTACGGGAGGAGACGCTAGATTACACAAGCTGTATGTATGACAAGTGTGAGGTAAAAGTTCTCTTTGGCATGTGGCATAGCCCTTTTTCACTCAGCCCCTCAATTGTGATAACATTTTCATGTTTTATTCGGCATCTTTTGGCAAGTACTGTACACGTATTTACAATACTTACTCTTTGCCTTTCTCCAATACTCTTTACGTGAAGTTTGGATTTAAAAGATTGTTGCCAAATATCTATCATTCCACACATGTTTCTTAGTTTCAGTAACTACTTGTATTTCCTTAACTTGATTCTATTTGCCTTCTGATTCTATGCACCTCTTGCTAGTCTAAATTGTTTTAAAAACAGAGATACTTTTACCTTTAAATTAACAGTTTTTCCATCAAGAGCTTTCACAAAGGAACTCGCTGGGACAACTTTAAGGGCTTTGCACATGTCTTTATAATGCTCTTTGCCTACAATGTCAACGTGTTTCTTTTCAGCTGAAAAAAGAAAAGAAAACAACTCATTATTAATACAATTAGTGAAATTAATACTCAAGTTTAGGTTTGGCATGAAGCTTGAGAAAACTTTGCACGTACATTTGAGTATTTAGGGGGAGAGGGTTTCCCATGTGCTAGTACACATATAGGGAGTTGTGAGACCAAGTATAAACTGAGAATATGAGAAATCCTAGGCTTTTCTGATTACTTATAATTCTATTAAACTGAATACGTTTAGGGCCGCTACTATTGTAAGGCATGGTCCAGTGTTCGATTTGTGAAATTTCCGGAGAGGGGGAAGGATTAGTGAGATATGTATTATACGGTATTTTGGGATCGTCCATATCCCAGGTTAGAGGTATATATCTGTAAAAAGTACCAGAGGAAAATTTTGCCGAGAGGGGGATAATCCCAACCATCCCCCGCTACAAATCGAACACTGGCGTGGTCGATGATTGTTTATATCGTATTTACGCATGATACCTCATGTGATGTTTACATCCTTACGGTTGGCAACACACTTGTATGTTTTTAAATGCTCCTTTCACAGTCATGCGGATGTCCGCATTCCGCACTTCCACTGCGGATTGTTTATGGTTTTAAACCCTTTACATAATCGTGCGTGCTCCATGCAGTTCAATACTCACCCTATTTCTTCTTTGTTTCAATGTCCCACCGTAGCCAGACCTTCCAATATTTTTTAACAAGGAACACTCGACAGATTCCAGAGCCCGATTTTGATGAAAATTCGTATATAGGTACAGTGTCTAGGTACAGGGAATTAATTCCCTTCTCTCTGGTCTAGATAAACCTTCACAGTCAAAATTATAGGTGCTGTCGTCAACAAATAAGGACAAAGGAACCCGAGAAAGTGGAACCCAGAGAGCAAGTAAATCAAATACAGAGTACGGTAAACGCCTTTTCTTTCATAAACTGTTACATATATTGAAAGCAAATGGGTATTAATGGATATTGGACAGGATGTGATACATTTTGGATGGTATTACGACAATGACCGCCATCTTGAAAGCGGGCATCTTGACTATACTACAGAATTTTTATATAGTAAGTGGATCATGTGGTATATTAATCTGTACTAGAATGTTCCAAGAAACCTAATGATGAAGTTAGTTTTGGCATAATTCTAATCCCGTACGACAAAAATGACACGTAAAATTGACCTGGAGAATGTGTGAGTCGAATGATGAAAAAGATTTTTTTGTTGAAACAGTTGAAAGAACGAAAACCAAACGTCTACAGAAGAGGTACCGTTATGTTGGAAAATATGATTCTCATGGCCGCAACATAAAGTGCACTATAAAGTTTTAAATACACTAACGGAAGATGGAAGTTCTAATTTCAAGAAGACGTAGTGCCAGGTGAAAGTGACATCCTCCAGATCAATTTCACATGTCAGTTTTTCGTACAGGATTATATTATAGAGGAGGCACGGGACAGGCAAGCAATTTTACCTTATACTAGAGTGCCAGTGCAAACCCTTTGAGAACCACTGTTATGATAAATCTAGTCAATGTTGGACAGGCACCACAGGGTTTCTCGGCGTTCCAATTGTAACTCCATGCAGACGTAATGCAGAATTATTCTTGTACGGTACTGATATGAAAGGAAAAGAGGATGAAAACTTCTTAACAGAAGACGACGATAAATGCCCGACTTAAAAATGTAAAAATAAAAACACTTCTTAAAATCTTTTTCTCATTTTCGATTTTTTTGTATGAGGTTATCCCTAAGTTTATTACTATAATAGACAATTAAAACTCACTAACCTACATTGCGTTGCACGATACAAGTAGTTGTTTTAGCTATAAATTTGGTTCGAACTCGTACAAGAAACTGAAATTTAAAAACATAGTATTTTTCTTTACTTATCAGTGTGTTTTTATGTTGGTTTAACTTGCCTTTTTATTATTATTTTTTAAGTTTTAGGTCGTTTATATTTTCAAACTCAGGAGGAAAGTTGTCCCCTGCCCCCGCTAAATGACGCCTCTGAATGACGAGTATTAAAGCTCCTAGTATGAGATCCCAAGGGGTTCCTAAAATATAGATACTAGGCTTCTTCCCACTATGTCAGACTCGAAGATACGTGAATACGAGAAACCTCATCGAATTGGGAATGGAGAAAATATTACCTCGTCACTTTGTATAAAATGTGATTATCTGCCAACCTATAGCGTCGACAGGTTCGATGCTTACGTTGTTATCGATGAGGACACGAGGATTGTGGAACTAGATTCCCGCTTCATCTTCCGACAGTTATAACATGACGACTATGGGTGCTAAAAAAATAATATTTTAGCAACGAATAAGAAAGAGCATTTATTATCCATTACATATAGGCCAATAGATGGCAGTCAGGTTATGTAACCGGAAGTTGTAACCGGTTATGTAACTCCTTAACTATTATCTTCTTAATTGCTAGCTGAAACCACCAAAGCTTCCTTACCAGTCGAATTTCGTACGCGTACCACCTTGATATGTCACCAACGCTAGAAATAGATGATCCAAGCTTGTGTCTGTATTGCAAAAGTGTTTTCAAATCTTCTGATTTCAAACAGTTGTTGTAAGTTAATGATGCGCTGATCATCAAGATGGTTGGAATTAAGAACGAAGTGTAAATTTATAGACATTTATAATTTCATAAATATATTATGGTTTATTGAACTTGTTGTTTTGTTTTTCTAGCTTCCGAAGCACGATGCAAACCATCCAAGAGATACAATAGCAACAAGACTTTGAAGAGCATTGAGTGGATTTTCTGTAATATTTATTAGGTCCAAGAAAGACTGTGTTTCTGTATATATATTACAAACAGACTTCTTTTAAAAAATCTTCCAAGTTTTCAGCCATATTGCTTGATAAATGTCTGATTTTGATTTATAGAAAGTAAGAAGCATATGTTATTAGATTGTATCTATTGATAATCTACTCACAAGGAAGGGTCACGGTTCTCAAACACAAAAATTCTATTCACACCTAATACATCGCAAGCAACATAACGAGATATGTAGATTACCAAAATTTAAGGTGCCATTTTAGAGGGGGAGGGGAGCTAGGGGCTCCGGAACTTCGAATGTCACAAAAATGTATATAAAGGTAGTAGTGAGGTTTTAATGGAATATCTTGAAAACGGAGAAGTAATCAAAATAAAACTTGCACAACATATAACTGACCACAAGTAGTAACAAAAACCATAAGCAGTTTTGCCATCTAGGAAGCAGTGTTGCCAACGCAGAACAAAGTTACAATTTTTTAAAATAGCATTATATACCAATTAATGCACAGTGGAAAAATACTGGCAATAGAAAAGAAAATAGTACAAGTTGTTTGCATAGTGTTGCAAACTATGGAAGATATATGAGCTGAAAGTTATCGAGTTAGAAAATATATGTGGAGACACAGGCCAATATGCTGGTATCGGGAATAACAGTAAAAACGCTAATCAGCACGTATACTACCGAGGGTTAGGGAATAGTGAAAGCTTGTCACCACTGAATGGAACCACGTGTCAAGTAAGATATATTTAAAAGGCACTAGTAACAAACAAAAGAACATTGTGAACGCTGGTACCATAGTGTTGCAATCTTCGTGTTGATGTGATATATCTTCCATAGTTTGCAACACTATGCAAACAACTTGTACTATTTTCTTTTCTATTGCCAGTACTTTTCCACTGTGCTTTAATTGGTATATAATACTATTTTAAAAAATTGTAGCTTTGTTCTGCGTTGGCAACACTGCTTCCTAGATGTCAACATTGTTTATGGTTTTTGTTACTACTTGTGGTCAGTTATATGTTGTGCAAGTTTTATTTTGATTTCTTCTCCGTTTTCAAGATATTCCATTAAAACCTCACTACTACCTTTATATACATTTTTGTGACATTCGAAGTTCCGGAGCTATCATAAATGCTCAATCCGTCCATACTCACCCTGAACTTCGGCGAAGACTTTCTTTATTCCTGGATTGCGTACTACTGGAAATTCAAACAAACTCTCTCTAAACAGAAGTTCTTCTTCCTCCTCCTCCTCTTCCTCTTCTTCCTCAGCCTCTTCCTCACCCTCGAAATCCTCCTCATCTAGCAGATAATCAAATTTCTCAGAATGGCCCTCGCGCATTTCTCCTTCATCAGGTGTTTTCCCTTCCTGAAACAAAGCAAGATATTTGAAATTTGTAATGCGCGCCACTGAGCCATGGCCGCTCGGTATAATGTTGTATGAGTCCTACACTAATATATTCTGTTATTTTCTTTTTTTTTATTGCAAATGAGGCGATCCTTTTTACTTTATTAGTCTTATCAAAAGATTTAACAAGCAATGTTCAGCAGGATATTTAAATTCATTTCATATATGAAGTCTATAATGGATTACTTTTTTGTACTCTTGTGTGCTATATTTAAATGTTTTATTGAGTTTCTGATATTTGTATTAAATGGTCAATTACAGAAAATATTAAGAAATGTAATTATGAAAGTTTAGCTTTACTTCTAGTATGATTAAGGCTACTTTAATGTTCGATTTAGGAGAGAGGTTTCCGAAGTTATTTGGAATGTTCAAGAAAATGCGTAATTTTATCCCAGTAAATCAAGAACCAATTACTCTAAAAAAAAATTGGCGGGGTGAGGGGGGGGGGCAGGATGTTTGACTTTATATTTGGGGGCCTATTTGCTTTACCTTTATTCGTCGATTTTTTTAAACTCTTAACTTGTAAGTGGTACAATTTTGGCAAGCTTACTCTACGTGTAGCGTTCTAAACATACCAAATGAAGCAGGAAGGCTATTCTATTTTGACCAGTAATGTAATCGGAATTCTAGTGAGAAAATCGTAAAATCAGGTGTCATGTTCTTAAAACAAAACAAAAAGCAACAACTTGTATAATTATAATCATTATTGGTAACAATAATTTTATAACAATGATTTACTTGAAGGTTCCACAGAGAATCTCTGACAACAATTCAACATATCATCATGCAAACAATTCACGGTTTCCACGAAAATTATTTCTGTTTTCCGCAGCCGTGTTGATTTTAAACAAAACTCAACCGGGGCCGGGAAGCCTAATTTTGCTCTTGCTATGAATATGGTTCAAGAAAAAAGGGCTATTAATAAGCGCGCACCTAAACCGCTTGCAATTATTGAGTAAGTTCAATCGGGCCAAGAGTTAACTGGACGGATATTGTGGAAAGAGTGCACAAACTCGCTAGTTCCTAACCAACTGCCGCTACTATCTACGAATAATTACAAAACTACAGATGAGTACGAATAAAACTTAAGATTATTTCCGCAACAGAAAGGCAAATTACATATTACGAAGTTTCTATTGGCGAACTGATACTGGTCATGTTACAAGACCAGACCGAACTTCAAACGATTGAATCCACAATCTTCATCATCTACCAATCGAATTTACTGCTCATTCTGAAGACACAAGGAAGACGCTCGAGAACAAGAGGAGAATGGAAGGCAATTTGGACCAACAAAATAAGCAAAACAAAGAACTCATCGGAGATTTGTATGATTATTTAGTCGGTGTCACAACTTTACATGCAAGACACAGCAACAAGGACGAAGAAATTAATTGAGATTATCAAAGTTACAAAAACATAAAGAATGCATTATGATTATAATGGTGCCTGACGCGAGATAATTTCTTCGTAAACCTGTGTAAATGTAATGGTCTTTGGTGCGAGGTAACTTCACCGTAAACCTATTGGAGTGAAGATACTCCTGATGTGTATGTGTTTTTCTTTCAAAAGTTCAGTCATAGTCTTTCTCTTTCATCTAAATGTGTGCCATTATCTAAATAACAGAGACTTGTATGAGTTCTTTCTATTACCTTTTAGTTTCTCCAAATGTAGCCCTTTGGAGGGATCCCTTTAAGAGGGATCAGTTAATTTAATTGGTAGCTGCCGAAAGAACCTTTTCCGAATTGAATTGTCTCAAGTTTTACCTTTTCTTCGACAATGGCTTCTTCAAATTTACTAATGCAAATTTTGTAATAAGTAATTGTCCGTTAAGCAGAAATCTGATCGTTTAATTCAATTTCCTCTTTATCAGGACTTCTTGTAAAATTACTCGTAGATGGCAGTGACTGTTCATCGGGGGTTTAGTGACTTTGTGGACTGTTGTCACTATATCCATCCCGGAGGTTGATGCACAATAAATCGGCTCTTTTCAGAGCCAACAAAACCTTTCCAAAAAGAAAAGAAACGGCTGTTTTGAGAACCACCAAAAGGAAAGACACCGGTCTCTTTCAAAGCTACGAAAACATTTTGAAAAACGAAAAGATTTATTGTACCCAAACACAACGCTGTAGTAAATGAAAAGGCTTTTCCAAACAACAACTTCAAGTTGTATAGAGAAAAATAACAGAAAAATAAGCAGACTCACAACAAAGAAAATTGAAACGCACGAACCCATCATATATAACATGACAAAGAACAAATGGCTGTACACGAGTCTTGTTAGACATGCGACTTCCGTTCTGCTCAACACCTAAACCGAATACTTTGTCCCTTGCAAAGGCCATGAAAGGATTCAGGCAAAACCTGGATAGGCATTACCGGGCCCTCCCGAAATCATAAAGAATCAATATAGAACCAGATATATCTCTTCATTGTATACGAAAGCACACTGGTCGTTTAGATGAGAAGTTTTAGAACCCCTGAAGGTCTAGATCAAACTAAATCAGCCCTTCCAACGAAGACATACAACAATGAAACTTAAATCAAGGAAAGACATCATTATTAAACCCACGGACTAGTCATCCTTAATAAACATGACTATAAAAAAGAAGGGTTGTTACAATTGAAAGACGGAACTCCCTTCAGAGGTATCAAAAATGCCAAATATAATATAAGAGTGATAGAGAAGAAACTAAGTTGTTTAGAAAGCCAACTTAAGACGCTGGAGCACTGAAACATTCACACAAAGGAAAATTGATCAACCGTAATCCAAATGTGGCAAACTTTTATCACCTACCAATTGTTTACAAAACAAACCACCACCACCGGAGACTGGCCTATAGACGGAGAGACCCATAGTCTAGATATGCAACAGCCCAAAAAGATATTTGGACAAACAGTTGCGTAGGTAAGGGGGAAGATATATTGGCTGCATCTACATGTACTTGGAATATGAATATTTCAACAAGAAAAAGAATACAGTTATTTATAGAATTTGTTAATTTATTCTTAAATAGATAAGGATCATATTGTAGCTATTATGATGGGGCTATTATGATGCAGCAAAAAAATGGGGCATTTCTGATACAGCAGAAATAATCACGTTTAAATAAATTGGAAAAGCAGTTTTAGATGCTATAATTATCCAACATTGAAAAATAATCCTTATTGTTGCAGTAGAAAATAGTTTTCCATAAAAAATATTTTTTGAAAATAACCGTTTTTTCACGAGGAACGTTTATTCTAACTCCAAAAACTTCGAGTATTAAACTCTTATACCTGCATCCAGGAATATGCCTTTTGTGTTGTGAGTTAGGTATTTCATACACTTCCATTCTTTATATTTTCTTTAGAAAACAGTCGACCTTCTACCAAAATATGAAATCTCAAAATTAACACTCCATTTTAAGACAAACTTTGGGGCTAATATGATGCGGTGGGTGGGGCTATAATGATAAGCTAAAAATTCGGCAGAATTGTTTTATTCTATTTTGACATGTCTCTAATTAGGCTAAGAATATTAAGTATGTATGTTGATGTTGAATAAGTACAAAATATCGTTCTAATTCATTGTAAGTTTTGTCGACATAAAGGGACGTCTTTAGAACTAATGCGGCATTAATGGTGTTAGTAAAATTAATATCGAAAAATTAAAACAAAACAATGTAACCTAAAATTAGGTTCACTTTGTAAGAAAAGTGTCTTTTAATGTAACTATAACAATAATTTGTCTATTTAATCCTGCTCTTCCTCTGTTTGGAGTTTCCTTTGTTAGTTTGTTTTGTATATTTTAGTAGCTATTTACAGGTAACAACAAGTATTTTCTAATTTTTTGTCATATCTCCGGTTCACATGAAGATTGTTGCACACTTTCTTCGCAGTTGTTAAAACAATGTGTATCACAAATTTCTAAGCCATAATTATACGTTTCCACTAACATATCATTAAATTATCACTACTTTCTTAAACGACCTTCTTTCTTTAATTACAATACTGCTACATTCAATACCATAACTTGGGTACTATTTACTGGAATTAGGGGAAATTTTACAGGTGATACGCAAAGGTCATAGGTGTCTCGCTTTATCCCCATGGATCCTTTACATGTGCTGTTGCTTTGTAATTCTTCCCATGGGTGTCTCATAATAGCTCCACGTAAGGGACTAATCTGATACGCTTTTTTTATTTTTTTCTCGAAACTTAAAAACATCCGGCAATTTTGTCACATACAGTTTAACTCGTCATATTACGTCCCACTTGACACTATTGTTTTGACCAGTGTAGCTGCAACCAGAGAAAAGTTACAGCAAAATTTTGTTTTCTATATCATAATAGCCTTATCACACCCTATATTCTCCGCCGTAGTTTCGCAATTAGGTGGATGTGGTAAATAATGTTTAAAAGAACCAGTAAATACAGTTTCGACCTTTGGAACAGGTAAACCAAACAAAGTTTTAGAGAACATGCTTCTAGAGTCGGTCAATCAGATGTTTCCTATACAGTAATGAAAAGATAGTCATTTCTGTTGCTGTCGTAGGCCTATAGTCTCAACACGGGAAGAACAGAAAAAATTTCAAATATAAAGCATTTTGTTACATGGTTGAAGCAGCCATTTTGTACGTAGAGCAGATATAACTTTATCATACGTCCTGGTTACATTAGATTCAAATTAAAATTACACAGAACTGGGGAATATACTGTGATCTTTCGAAGACATGATAAATTGTTTCCTAAAACTGGCCACTTAGTTCTTGTAGAATCTTGCTAAAACTTTAGGTGTTCGCCATTCATCGTCCTTCCCCTAATCAATGTCTACAGTTGCACTTATACTGTATTTCGAAGCTGAAATAGCATAGTACTTCCTATTATATAAAATATTCATGAGAGAATTAACTAAAGGACTGATTCGACGATTCTGTCGCCTCAAAGGAAGGTCACCATTAACATGTTACACAGGGCCTATAAAAATTCTATATAAATATATAAATTTGGGAAATGTTTCAAAATTAGCACAAAATATTAGACAAAGAATTCAACAGTAAGAACTATTCGTTCAATTAAACCAAAATGCATACCATAGAACTTTTCCAAACATTTAAGTACTTTTATTTTCGGCTTCCGTATAGAATGCAATCTAGGCTCTCGACATACATACTTATTCAGAGGTCCTGGTATAAGTTAACGTTATTTATTAACGTTTTAAATAAAGTAATCTAGCATACATTCCCTTCTCGCCTTAGGTACGTGGCACACTGCAAAAGTAGTGTCTCAATTGCAGTTCCTAAAAAATAAGTTGTGCAAGCTAGGGATTGTGACAAATCTCACAATTGAGGGGTAACCCCCTCCAAATTCTCGAACACACAGTTACTGTAAATTTTTACTGTTAAAACTCAACATAAACTGCAAAATTCGAAAGAAAACCTCTACTTACACGCCCAAAATTTTAGCTCTACCTAAAAATTCTTTCAGAACCCCTGACTCAGTCTTTATTTCCACTTCTACTTACGTTTTCGTCGGCCATTTTCTACGAAGAATTCCGTATATCACGCGCACTTAGAAAATGATCTTGGAGCTATCAACTTTTTAGAAAAAATGTTTGCTAATTATCTCTCCTATTTTCTATAGACGTAGTAAGCATTGTCGTCGTAAATAAATTTACGAATTTAAATTCAGTATTGTTACGAAATGTATAAAATATATACGTTTAGTTTTGGATTCGTTAATATTTCCATGATTGAATAACAATATAAAACAAAAGGAAGTTACAAAACGATAATTGCACATTCACAGCATCTGGTGTTTATCAAGAGGAAACCAATTTCTGTATTCAAGCAAGTGACAATATCATTTATTTCCATCCAATCATTAATTTATTAATTGTTACTACGACGAACCGTATTCATAGTTTATTCCCCAAAATTAACAAAAAAATATAAAGAAGTCTCGGCAATCCTTTCTCCTCTGAAAAATCAGGAAAGAAAGCAAAGCTAATAAAAAAGTACATAAAAGAACCCTTTCACTTTTTCAAGATTTGTTTATATTGGGCGTTATGTGGAAAACAATAAGATAAAACAGGGATTATGCAAGGATTTTCAGTTTGGGGTGTAAAGCGAAAATTGGGGGTGTATTTAGAATTTTAACACATTTTTAGAAGTTAAGATTGTAACGTTTAGGTGAGTGTGTTCAACGATTTAGAGAGGTGACAGCTCCAATTTGGGAAGGGGGGGTCTGGAAGAACCCCTGATATAAAAGTAAGTGCAAGGATTGGTGAGTGTTAGAGACTATCAAGAAATCTGTCACTCCACTCCAGCCTGCTTATCCGGATATATCCATCTTTTTATCATCTTTGAAATTATGCGACAAGGCTTCATGGTGAAACTTCACGCGAAAGGCTACTTTAAAGTAAAACAGTGCATAGTTTAAACTATCTAGTGTTGTTTAACATATGCTTTACCTTTATGAAACGATACATAATGAAGAAGTTTCATGTAAATAATAATGAATCGTCAAAACATGTTAAAACAGTGCTGAATATAATTCGATCTACTAATACAATCATTTTCATGTAGTGCTTGAAGTTAGTTCGAAAAGGTATGGAAACGCTTGCAGAAGTGTCTAGAAAAGGTAAGGGTACGCTTGTTTTTCGTTTTATCTCTTATCTTCACAATACGAATTAAACAACAGGAATTAAATTTTTCAACATATTCGATGAAATATAGCAAGGCAGAAACAATAGAAATAAGACTAATATTTACAAAGGAACAAAATTTAAACAACCTAGTCTATACTTATAAAAAGCGAGGAAGAAAGAAGAACGGAAAACTCTGACTTTAACATCCTTGCAGCTCCTACGACTTTAAAAAAGGAGAATGGTAACGGTAGAAAGATAGGACTATACTATACGAATACCAATATGGTTGAAAGATGGGATCACGAGATTAGAGGAAACTAGGAACACACACGACTGGAACACTTACAAGGGAAATTAATGCTTCACGGAGATTTGCTATGAGTCGAATGATCTCGCAGTAAAATCATCAACAACAACAAAGGTACGCTTGCACCTAGTGGCGGCAATTGCCCATTAATGCAATGAGCTCCCATTAATAAAAAGGCAGGGGTACGCCAAATCCAAAATGAAAAAGGTAAGAGTACGGTCTGCAACCTCGTGATCCCCCTCTTCGAGCATTGTTTTCAGGGTTAAATGACCTTAGAAGTGGTCCGCAGGTTAAAAGTTGAAACTGAACCTGCACCTGACGATATGTAGGTCTACACAGCAAGATGGTGAACATTTCGAAAAAAAAACGCTACAAAGTCAGGTTTCAAAAATATAATTTCTTTACTCACGAAGGAAATAAATATTTTTTTAAATATATAAAAAAAATTAAAAGATTTTTAAAAAACACGCTTTTTAAGCAAAGAAAAAGGACTACCAGTAAAAAGTAAACAATTAATAGATTTATGAATCGGAAAATAAAAGCGTGGGTGCTCTTGCTTAAAATCATAATATCTAAGAGCACCCACGCTTTTATTTTCCGGTTAATTTTTTTTACTTTCTAGTCAATTTTTCTTTGCTTAAAAAGCGTGTTTTTTGAAAATCCTTTTTTAATTTATTTTTTAAAATCCCTTTTCAATTTATAATATTTATTATTCTTTTCGGGTTATTTCGGTGTTCATACTTTTCTTAAGCTAATGTTTTGTGGTCCAAATCCTAAAGTGTTCTGCAATTAACCAAACCCAGCCGCGTTGCAGGCTAGTATTTATTTTAGAATAAAGAAGTCTGTAATAACAAAATATTAAAATATGTTTTTAAAATATATACATATCGTCACGTTAGAACCAGGAGGTACTATGTCCACTTCAGCTAGTTTTGAGAAAAAGTTTTCAAGTTTGAAGTTTCATTTAAAGCCTGTATAAATTAATTAGATTTCTAACATTTCGAGATACTTGGAAGCCGTTTTCTGAGATGGTGCTTTTAGGGATGACTGTCTCTCCGCTAATCTTTAGTTCCCTTTTGCAGCATGCTGATTCTATATGACCTTTGTTTTACTTAAATTCATTTTAAGACCTATTTTCGAACTCTCATTATTCAGTTCTTCCATTCTGGTTTGTAGTTCTTCTGCACTTGAAGCAAACAGGACTATATCATCAGCGAACCGTAGGTGATGAAGATATTCGCCATTAATTTTAATTCCAACTTCATCCCAGTTCAAATTTTGGAATACTTCGTCCAGGACCTCAGAAAACAGTTTTGGAGAAATTGAATCTCCTTGCCTTGCCGCTTTACCAACTTTAAATTTTTCACTTTCTTGATGTAGTCTAATGACAGATGTGGCAGTCAAATAAATGTTTCCCAGTAGCTTGATGTACGCATTTTCGATGCCTTGATGTTCAAGTGATTTAAGTACTGTTGTCAAGGAGACCGCATCGAAAGCTTTTTCGAAATCTACGAATCCCAGACACAGTGAAAGTTTATATTCATTAGTCCTTTCCATAACTTCATTCAATGTTTGTATGTGGTCCATTGTGCTAAATCCAAGACGATATTCAAGTCTTGTTCAATACGATTCAAAATAACTTTGATGAACATTTTGTATAGAACTTACAGTAAACTAATTGGTCTCCAGTTCTCGACGCGTTCTTTGTCCCCTTTCTTGTACAACAAAGTTATAACAGCATTATTCCAACTTCTGGGTATTTCTCTCTTCCTGAGGCACATTGAGAATAATTTCGCAAGTTCCTCTTTCATCTTTTCACCTTCCTATTTAAACATCTCTGCTGTGAGTTCATCTTCTCTATGAATATTTTAATAATTTCTTCTTTATTTCGTGTTACGGTCCCGTCTGGTCTCTTAACTGCAATTATTTGCTTTTTTCCTTTAATGAGCTGCTGTTTGGCTTTCTTCAGGCTATCGTTTTCCTCGATTATATTTCTTACAAGATTTTCGTTATATTTTCGTACATCCTCTCTTATTTTCTTCCTTACGGTTTTATCTAGTCTTATATATTCAATCCTTTTTATCTAATTTTCCTCTTCTTTAATTTCCCTTCTTTTCTTCATCAAGAGGTTAGTTTCTTCTGAGATTTTGCTCTCTTTTTTCTTTCTGGTGCCTGCTATTTTCTTGGCTGTGTCTCCTATTATCTCAGTCAGTATTTTATTTCTGCTATTGATGTCTTCTCCATTCTCTAACTCTTCCAAGGCGCTGAATCTGCTGCTTAGTTCTATCTCGAATGTCTTTCTGTTTTTCCCTAGATTTTCAAGATCTAAAAGAATCGGTTTTCCTCTGATAAGCTTCTTTCTCTCAAGTCTAGTATTTAGTTTTAGCTTTCATCTCACCATACTATGATCACTCGAGACTTTGAAACTGTTCAGAACAGACAAATCTTACAGAATTAAACGGTTATTCGATAAAACGTAGTCTATTTCGTTTCTAGTCCCATTTGAGCCTTTTCATGTCTACTTCCTCTGGGGTGGTTTCTTGAAAATAAATTGGAAATGGACAGTCTGTTGACTTCTGAGAATTCCACTAACTTCTCTCCTCTCTTGTTTCTTTTGCCAAATCCAAAGTTTCCAACTTTCGTGTCACTACTCTGCTTGGTTCCTTCTTTCGCATTGAAGTCACCCATTACAATCTTCTGTATCTCGTCGTATAGGTCTTCGATTTCCTCTTCCGGGTGTAAGGTTGTTGGAGCATACACATGTATAATATCCATATTGTATCTTATTTTTACCTTTACTACTACCCATGCGATTCTTTCTGTAATTCATTCAGTTTCTGTGATCCGTGATTTTCAGGTCTTTGTTAATTAGAAAGCCAACGTCTGTCGGTTTTCCAGTTTATGTTCCTTTAAAGTAGAACGTGTGCCCCGTCGGTAGTTCCAACTGTTCTTCATTCTTCCTCCACACTTCTGATACTCCTATGATGTCCCACTTAATCCTCTTAAGTTCATTCTGCAATTCTTCTAATTTGTTCTCTCCTGCAAGTTGAGAGCCGTGTCGGTGTCCTGGCAGTCTACAGTCCAAACCCGGGCATTTTGACCCTCTGACTTCCTGCAGGACTGACCGCTGCCGTTGCCAGCTGCATTCCGTCCTTCGGGTAATGAGGGCCTCCGAGGCTGTTTCCTTGCTTGTACCATCATATGTAAAGAAAGGAGGGGTGCTGACATTTGACTCACCACGCTGTCAGCTAATGCGGGTTGGTGAGCAGCCCATCCATGTTCGTTCGCCAAGCAGTTGCTTGGGTACTAACAGGCCCCACGACGTGAACGTATGGATTGGACATTAGGCGTCTACCCCGGTCGGTTCCCTTAAGTCTCAGCAAGAGGAATTAAGGGGTCTCCTCCCAGTTAGTGGCAGAAGCCTTTTGGGGCGATGGTTGTATGAGCTCAGTGATTTCTGAACCGGAGACATTTGCTGAAGTGGTTGTGTGTATGAAAGAGAACGCATAGTATTTGTTTTGAGTAACTATAACCCTAGCAGGTCCAAGGTGAGGTCTGATCCAGTACAACTCGGACCAAGGATGACACTTTGCACTGGTAATGAGGCACTTACCATTAGACTAATATTAGTTATCTATTAGTGAGTGACAAGAGATAATATTTTAGAAGCTAAATTTAACTTCTGGAATATATTTGAACATAATCAAGACTTATTTTTTATTTAATACAGGAATACATATTCCATAGAGGATTATGTAATACAGATAGGATGGATTATTTTTTTTCCTTTTTTTTGGTAATATATTGTTCATGTTACTCATTTGGCATAACTAAGTACATTTCTGATTGAATTTTGGACTAACTCACTTGGAGATGTGAAATAATTGACGACCTGTATATAGGATGCCAGCCTCATATACAGTCATGGAAGCTGCTCGTAACACTTATACTTGATTTCTTTCTGGTACCCTATTATCTTGTCACCAGGCTTTCTAAGGCTGCATAACTTTGTATTCTACTCAAATAACTTTTGGTTAATATATCTGTAATCACAGCTTAAGTATTCTGAGCAAATTGAAAAGCAAATTGAACATTATTTCAAAATAAATTTATGTGAATATATTATCATACAGGCTTTACATTTCGCCTATTGTGGTTATATAAAATTTCCTTACTAAATCATACAAACTTCACACATATGTATATACTTTAGCTGGTTATATTTTAATCAAATCAATACTAAAAATAACTTCACTCATGTTACATGCATTTTCTGCTTGGGTGCTCCTTATGGTTTTGTATGGTACTCAAGGAAACATTTCACATGGAGTCCTACGAGGGGAGGCTGAAAAGTTCATGAAATCACCAAGAAGAAATTTACCTGGAAGAACCATTTTAACACACTATTCAACGTATTCCCCCCGAAGCTCAATACACTTTTCACAACGATGTTGCAACATTTCTGACCCTTGCAAATAGAAGGTCTTGTCCTGCTGTGTAAACCAGCCCTCCACCTCCGCAATGTGTGCCTCATCGGATGGAAAATGTTTGCCTTTGAGATGTTTTTTCAGATGTGGGAAGAGATGATAGTCGGAGGGGGCCAGATCAGGTGAGTAGGGTGGGTGAGGTACACAGGTGAAGCCCAGATCCACCAGCAATTGCATGGTTTGATGAGCCTTGTGGGAGGGTGCATTGTCCTGGAGAAACTGAACACCACTGCTCACTTTTCTCCTATGTTTTTTCTTCAGAAACTCCTTCAGCTCAATCAAATAGTTGGAATAAACGCCACCATTGATGGTTTCACCCGTTTTAAGATATTTGATAAAGATGACACCGTCCTTATCCCAAAACACCGATGCAAGCACCTTCCCAGCTGATTTTTGGCTTCGGAACTTCTTCGGTCGAGGAGATCCACTGTGGCGCTACTCCGTGGATTGCTGTTTAGTCTCTGGATCATAGTGGTGCAGCCCTGTTTCATCTTCTGTCACCAGACTGCGCAAGAACTCACCAGGGTTTTGAAACTTTTGCAAACTTTCCTGTGACATCTGCACCCGTGTTCTCTTCTGGTCAGCATTCAAACATTTTGGGATCCATTTGGCACTAACCGTCCGCATGTCCAAATATTCTGATATTATGACACCCACACGCTCACGTGATATCCCCACACCCGCAGCAATGTTTTGAGCGATATTCGCCTATCCTCCATGATCATGTCATGCACTTTGTCGATGTTTTCCGTGGTCACTGCACTTGAAGGCCTGCCTGAGCGAGGTTCATCTTCAGTCTCACGATGACCAGTCTTAAAACGCCTCACCCACTTCGCTACTGTTGTATATCCAGGAGCGTGTTCCCCCAAAGTATCCTGCAAAATTTTATGAATTTCCGTCGAGGATTTGTCTTGCAGCACAAAAAACTTGATGACACTGCGAAGCTCATTCTTCTCGAATTTCCCTAGATCCTCCGCCATATCTGCTTACAGAACCTCTAACAAAGGAAATGACAATTATAAAGTGATCATATACGGGATGAGAGGTTCACAATATATGACCTTTCTAATGACTACAATGATATGCTTCAATTTTTATTTCTTCTTGGTGATTTCATGAACTTTCCAGCCCCCCCTCGTACTTCACACTTCATAAAGCGCGTTGTTGTTTTCGTGTGACAAAGCCTACATATTGTCTGTCTTGAAGCACAACCCAGTGATGTATACGATCATAATGAATTTCTGCGTTGAGGTCTTTTGAGGGCTTTGGATTTCGGTACACGAATATTTCTTTGTAACAGTGCACAAGCAATTTTTCGCCGAAAATTCAGTTGATCAAGCTTCCCATGATCGAGTCTGTGTAATTGCCAAGCATTCTGAACAGATACGTCGATCAAATGACACAGTAGGCTAAAATATCACTTTTTACCTCTAATTGATATTCTATGTTACCCAATATTTTGATCAGAACGATCTACACCTCCTATATTTTTGTTATGTACGTGGTTGCTCGACACGAATATTTTTCTTCTCCTTTTGTGAAAATCTCTTTACGGTGTGCATAGGATACATTGGCAGTGAGTTTGACGCCATTGTAACAACACTATTATCATTCCACTTTACCACCAACATGTGTTTTGAATTTTCTTGACGGAAGTCCACAGATCCTCTTGCTGTCTTTTTGAATTATTTCCATGATGGGAGAGGACATCCTCGTGTACGGTCTTCTCTTTTAGTCACTGTGCCTCTTATATTCCTGTTTCCAAGGTCTAGCTAATAGCAACTGAAGGGACATGAAATAATTATATATAAAAAATGTGGAAATCAAAATTGCCAGCAGTTTGTAAAACGTCGGCATATTTCAAAACAACTTTTGTTCCAAGAGGACGTTTTTTGATTTGATTGTCATCACTACAGACCGGAAGTTATGGCAAAATGACATAGGCCTAAATGCCATATTTTGCATTTTTCTAAAAAAAAATGATAATGCCATTTCTTAAATTGGGAGTAATTAGATTCCGAATTAATTGCCATATTTACCATTTCCCGAATGCTGCTGCTTTTTAATTTTTCCTTGGAACGGAAAACGCATTTCACTTTGCTAATTGTTAGAGCGGAATGCATTGTCAGTCAGTGCGATAAGGAATTTAAGGTCCCTTCCCCCGAAGGGCTGAATCACCTTCTTATTGATGAACCGAGTGCCACAATTCCTGGAAAAAAAATAAAAGGTAGCAAACGAGAACTGATGTCTTCAGTTAAGGGAATTCAGTTTTGTTTGTCTCTGGTGCTGTCGTGTGGTGTTTTATTTTGTCATACTTCCGATCTTTAGTCATCACAAAATTAGAACGTAGGATTTGTTCTCCTGAGAGTATAAGCCGTAATTGGACAATGCTTAAAGCGAACATGAAACGGTCAGTCTGTTTCCTCTCTCCCTTCAGAGGTCTTTGAATGAAAAATATCTTCCATATGCTTCTTACCGCGGTCTATTTGGAACTTGAGAAGTGTCGAAAGTTACAAGAGGTGGGTGACAACAGAAACATTCCTATTGCATTTCTAATGCCTACGAAGTTCGTCGCAGTAAGGCCTTTAGGCAACTATGGCTCAGGGTGATGATGGGATGAATTGGTGGAATGAAGAAAGTGGGAGCAAACGGGAGTACCCCGAGAAAACACACGCACACGGTGTTTGTCCACCACAAAGCCCACATGGCATGAGCAAGGATCGATCCGACGACCCCTAGCACCAGAGGTGTCGCAGACTGCCGAGAGGCAGTGGGGAGGAGAATGGGTTCGAATCCCATGACCGACCATCCTGCCTGAAGTTTTCCAGTGTTTTCCTCAGTTTCACCAGCCGAGCGCCGAGATGGCATCTTAAGAAAGGTCCTGACCGATACCTTCCCAATCCTTGCCCTGCCCCATCCTGGCCTGAGCCGTAGATACTAAAAGACCTTAAAATAAAATTCCCTTCAATTCAATAATGCCCAAAGGCCATAAAAATTCTATAATCAATTCTCTGTCAATAATTATTACTTATATCTAGTCGCAAGTCAACATAAGTTCTTACAGCTCACCGTCTATAATATATATATATATTATAATTTTCATATTTTAATTTAAATGGGTTAACTTTTCCTAGGTCATGGTCTAGGCGGTAGTTTCGTGGGAAATGGATAGGCATGAGAGTTCGAACTCCGCGGCCGACCATCCTGACTGAGGATTGCCATAGTAGACCCTATGTGTTTCACCATGTAAATACCGGGATGGTACTTTAAGTAAAGCCATAGCCGATACATTCCCCACCCTCGACCTATCACATCGCTGCCTGAACCAAAGTTGCCAAAAGGCCATAAGTGAACTTAAATTCAAAACATCGACACAATTGAAAAGAAAAAAAAAACAATTACGGACAATTAATTAAACCCACCGCTGTTAAAATTTATAACAGTTACATAATATGAAAAATAGGTTTAACCGAAACTATAACCGAGAAACCTAGAGTATTTGAAATTGAGATGTTTTCAATATACTTCTTTTGTAACCGAGCTTTTGATAAGTTACCAGATACTTCATAATTGCAGAATTTTTAATCTGAATAGTTACGTATATAAAATCACTAACAGCTCATATATAAGAGCAGGAAACCTTTAAAATATTATTTCTGGTCGAATTTTTAAAGCTTGGAGTATATTCGTTTAATTATTTTATTGAAGCATTTAACTTCAAATTGTTGCGAGAGCTATACATTCAATGCTGCGCATCCGATAGTATCGCTGCTTGCTAGTCAGATGACGTCACGCGCTCTCAGCCAATTCCAGCAAAGCAGCGAGCTGGACCTACCTTTCTCCTCATCCACCTACCTTGGGAAAAATCCACACACAATCACCGCCACGAAGCAAAAGTTCTGAAGACAGGCCTACCATGCCTTTTTTCGGCATGAGGCTGGGAGATCAAAGTAAGTCGTGGACTTGTGGACACCCCATAAAACTTGTAGAACTTGTATAGGGCAATTGCGTCAGTGCTATAAATGTAAAGTAAGAACATCCTTAGTGTGAAGGGAGAAGGAACAGCATTGCCATTCGGAACTATAGGCCGCTCGGAACTCTAATTATTTCTTCTGTTCTGTTAATGTGAAGGGGTTTAACCGCAGAAATAAGGGCAATTCAACCAGTTCCCATGGACCCGCTGTACCAGTTCCCCAGCGCCTGGGGAATCTACAAGAATTGGACGCTGATTCTCATAGGCGGCGATTAGGGGGAGCGAAGACGGGCAGTTGCCCCCGCCCCACTATTTCTCGGACATTCGACTGGTGGAAAAAGGATTCAGAAATTGCACATTGAAAAGCGTGAAAGGAAAGAGGAAAATTGCTTCCTCATGTAACGACCTTGAATCCCCGTTCCATTGTATTTTATTTCAGACAGTTTTGTTTGATTTATATTGAGCTTCAAAAGGGAAAGATTTTTACTGTGCTTATCTCCAGATGTTTAGTACACTTTGACTATCGCTTATTATTTTTCGAGCAAAGGTATGCATTATCGCTTTCTTTTGTTTCTTTATTCTGGCGTAAAGGTTCTTTCTGTTGAACTACTTTTTGAAGCATCCGTTTATTACCGATCAACTAATTGCATAAACAGTCTCAGCTTTTATCATTGGACGGGCGGCAGATCTTCCCGCCACAGTAAGGCTTTGCTCGTAAATAATTATTAATTTATAAAATCTTCCTGAATATTTCTGATTTTTCTTCACGTTTGGTAATTTTGGTAATTTGAACGTTCGTTTAGAGTGCTGAAATGTGAGAATTTTGGTCTCTCTGGTTAGGTTAGAAATCAGGATCTGTTAAAAGTGTTGTTTTCATGCACTTTTCGATCATCATTGAAGGTGGTGAAAGGGGTGTGTCCTTTATGCCTTGTTTACATTACTAACATTTTACCATGGTTAACGTTAACCCGAGTTCATTTTAGTAATGTAAACGGTAGTTACCGTTAACGCGGGTTTCAAATTTAACTAGCGTCAACTTACGACGGTTATCTTGTAACGTTAGTAAGAAACGCCTGTCTAAACGCAACTTAGTTAATAGGCACGAATCACTTCGTGAGTTTATTTCTTTTTTTATCGAAATATATAGTATAATAGTGGTGCGTACTACCTTTAAAATATAAAAGAATGATGGCAGAACTAATCTACAAAATGTGACGCTACAATCAATTCATTTGTGTTCATTTTTTATAATTTAATCCTCTCCCGTGTAACATGCAGCTTCTTAACTCAATCACGGAAACCTCAACCTGTTTCTTTACAGACAATGGTAGTACAAGCACGATAACCAAGTTAAGTTCGGTAGTCTGAACGCAAGTTAGTTTTCCCCATAAGTTTTACCATCGTAAAATGTTAGTAATCTAAAGAAGGCAAAAGAGTTAGTAATCTAAACATGGCAGAAGAATAAGGCAGGCAACTGATCTGCAGTTTTAAAAGCATGAAATCTTAATAAAAGTATTCGCGTGAACTTCTTTCAGTTGCCTGACACGTATTGCGTATACATATCTAGTTTAAATCCAAAAAGATCATCTTCGCCTCCACCAGGTTAGCTGAGAAATAACAGTTTGAAATCCTGGAACAAGTTTCGTCTCTTCTAGCATGCATCTTGTAACGTTAGTGAAGGAAGACATTTTCGAAATTTTGTGAACTTATTTTCCTTATGATTTAGACTTTCGAAACTAAATTAACTTTAAATATTTGCTTTCGGTTGTAATTCTATAATCTGTTAGAAATGTGTGATTTCTCCGCTTTGGTTTTTGATGTAGAAGGTGTAATTCTCAGCATGCAAGGCTAAGCTGGTACGGTGAACATGGACTGACTATATGTGTAAGATGCTGCGCCACACAATAGCTATGATCAGTTAACGTAGTAACTCCCGTAGTAAGGTAAGTTCTCCCTCACCTTCTCATTACTTGAAAAATTCTCACATTTGAGTTATAGAATGTTTTATTTAAACTTTTAAATATGTTCTTTAGCTACTTCTGGGAAAATATGTTATTTTCCAAAAAGCTCACTATATTTTTTTCCTACGGTAAAGGTTTAGCATCTACTTTCTGTGGTAGATGGCGTTATTTTCTATCTATCGTTAACATGTGAAATTTTACCGACGAATATTTGCATAACTGACACGATCGTAAGATTTGTTCTAAATTAAACATGTGTAAAGAATTTAAACTATTATTAGAGAATTTTATTCCGACGTTGAAATTCGTTTGTTATGACAGATTAGGTGCATAGAACTTCGATCTATCCGCCTTGTACTTGTATTACTTACTGTCTGGAACTTATTGGAAAGGTGCTTTTAGTGTAACTGACCCAACGTCAACTGTAAATTTTCATATAGTGTTCAAGAAAGGGTCAGAATTTCGAATTGCCTATTATAAACTGAACTTATACGAAGTCATGTTCATATAAAAAGCAGTGATTTACAAATTATTTCAAGAACAAGAATTAGGACTTTAATTGCTAAAAGTGAACTAGTTTTGTTAAACCTTATTTCTGTCCAACTGGTTTCAAATGGGCAGATAGATACATTTCAAAGGACTGAACAAATGAAATCGAAATGGTTTTTGTCCAATCCTAAACTACGATCTGTCGAGAATATTTTCCTCAAGTTATGTATTTTTTAATCTTGTCAGAAATGATTTTTTTTTTTCAGAGTAAATTTTGAGTAAGATCCAATCCTAAACTACGATCTATCGGGAATATTTTCCTCAAGTTATGTATTTTTTAATCTTGTCAAAAATGATTTTTTTTCAGAGTAAATTCTGTATTACCTAACCTAGAACAAGATATTATTCTGTGTGTTAGAAACTAAACCAAATATGTTTCTTTATTGAAATAAACAATGAGTAAAAAGGGTTTATAAATTTTCATTGAAAAAGCTTTAATAGGTAGAAAATAACTCAATATTCAAGTTTTTGAATAAGTTATGCGTTTTGCACGATGTTATGTTTTGAAGGCAAACTGCAATGCAAGTGTTGCTATTAACCGTAACTATGCTTTTTTGAAAGTGAATACACGTAATATAATTATTCTAAATTGATCAATGCTTTGGGTTTTACTTTAATATATTTTCTTGAACGATTGGGCTCGTGCTATTGAAATTTGGTACATTCACTACAGTGACCTTGAACACTACGCGACAATATCGCTGTCTGCTGGCAGATAGGTAGTTGTCTAGAACTTTGGTCCCTCATACTCCTCTTTATGCCAGAATACGACGAATGCCACTAGTGTAGTTAACCGTCACGGGTCCTAATGTAGTATACGGTTCGTTATATACTGTAGTTCAAGTACGTTTTAAATATCCTCGCAGTGTTTTGCTTTAATGTGTTCCACGATATGTCGCTGTGCCACATATTTACGCTAAAGGTTTAAAGTTAATTTCTGTGTTTTAAGTGTGTCTATGGATAAATATTAGCTTATCGCCTCCAGTCTGATGACCGTTTTCTTGGAGTTTAGAGCTACTCAGGCACCTTTCTGTGATGTGGGGTGGGTCGTTCTCAAAGTTCTCTCCTCTGGTGGAACGGAGAATCCTTTCTCTCTTTCTCCCGCATCCTCTTTCCTTCGTTTTTACTTTACATCTTTTCTTTGCTATGCTTCATGTTTATTTAAGTTTCGGTGATCGCGTGCTCCCTCTTCAGGTTTTCTCCAGTACTCGAATGTTCTTTCTAGTATAATATACTACGTTTCATATAAATTATTTCTGCTGTATCGTCACTCGTCCTCGTCCGATGCGTGGTTGTGGGTGATGACCCAGTCTGGTGATACTGTGTCTTAGCCCTCGAGTGACCTCGCAGAGAAGATTCAGCTAACCAGTTCTCAGTCTGAGTGTCATTGGAACTTGACTCTTTACGAGTGTTACCTACTAACCCGTTTGAATGTGAAGTGTCACGTTCCTTTCTTTACCTTTCTTTAGGGAAGAAAATCCTCGGTTTGTGGAGTGTGACGAGGTTTCACGGGGAGGCGACCGGAAGTACATTTTATATGTTCGGCTCTTATGCTGTTTCTGTCCGGCGTTAGAACCCCTTTTATCTGGGTTTATCAGAGAAGGTTTCTAGCAAGTGGCGACGGTAATTGTTGAGTACCGACTGTAATGTGTAGCTGTTGTTCGTGCGTTTGATTAATTATTGTGGCAAGTAACACATGCATTAGCTTGCTTGAGGTATTCTAAAAAAACTTGAAAATGTGAAAAGTATAAAAATATAATAAAAATATTTTTATTTATTTGATTTCAGGGATAAGTTAGCGGATTGTCTCTGATATGGCGTAGTTGGACATATTGGCAGACCCATGTTGCCGTATGTTTTGGTATATTTATAGTAATAATACTATTATGTGACAAGTAGATAGTAAACATTACTTGTTTAAAGTGTGAATTTGTGTAGTGTGAAATTCTGTTTTCAAGCAAAATGTCAGGGTCTAACGATTGTGTAGTTCGTGAGACGAACGCGCGCGAGAAATTCCGTGCTATGGACGAAAACGATGAAACAATGTATTGTTGTCAAGCTAAAAGCGAAGATGCTATAGCTTGTTCATACTCTGGTCATTGGTATCAGCTTAGCTATGTACAGATAGCACCATACTTGTAGCACAGTCTGAAAAGAAAAGATAGTCCCTGGTACTGTCCCGAGTGTGTGGAATCTTGTCCTAAAATCGGTAACGGTGATTCGAACAGTGATCAGGCGGATTAACCGACTACTGTCACTATCCTGGACAAGGTGCTGATAGCCTTGACTGGTATCAGTACCAAGCTTGAAGGCACGGAGACTAAACTAGTCAGTCAACTGGAGAGTACTGAAGCTAGTATCAATACAAAGCTTGACAGTACTGAGTCTAAATTAATTGAAATGGAAAGAGAAAGCCAGACGTTTCGAGGTTCCATTGAGACTTCAGTCAATAAGCTGACTACCGAAATGTCAGCGGTTAAGCTAACAGTTGGTGATCTGACCAAAAGAACCGATGAGTTGTCTGGTGCAGTGCGTCACACAGACTCACAGATCGAAGAAGTTAATTCCACTTATGAGACTAGAACGAAAGAACTAAATTCTGAATTACGTTTGCTACGGCATGAAGTAAACTCTGCGGAGTGAGCATTCTAATCAGTAGAGTGATAGGAATTTGGAGAGGCAAGGTCGAACTGAAATCACGAAAAGTCCAAATATCTTGTTATCGTGGCCTAATGTCATCTTGAAGTGGGTTGATGTAGGTACTATTTGTACTATAACTGTTACTTCTGCCCGTGCCACCAGTAGTTTATGTTGGACTTTCGGGACTTCAATTCAGAGCCCTCATCATTTTGATTTTTCGATACCAACTAGAGTGACCAGTAAACCTACATCTGTCTTTTCTTTCCCTATGATCATAATACTGCTTGTTTAGGTAATGTCCATACAAACGTGAATCCTTCTTTAATTAATGATCCCAAGTCTTGGAAACCCGTGGTTGACTCGGGAAGATACGAAACTTAATATAACAGTATGAGTGAACGTGGATTTTCTTCCAAACCGCTAAGGTTAACTGATTTAGAGGATTTTCCGGTATTTTCTGGCCAAGTGCTAACTCAGTCTCCACAAGACTTTCTAAAAAGTCTGGAACAGAACTTTGCTTTGATGAAGTTACCTGATTCTGATAGATTCCTAATTTTGGATCGTTGTCTTCAAAATTCTACGTTAGGTTGGTGGAACAAAATTAAAAGTCAAATTCGTACTTACGCCGAATTCACCACGGCTTTCCTTATGCAATTTTGTGATGATAGCGTCAGGAAAATGAAATTAAGCCGATTGCAGAACCTTTAAATATGTTAGTAGCGACTATACGTCCATAGTTGAATATGTAGGGGTCATGAGTAAAATATACACAGGTTTAAGTGATAAGCCTGACGAAGTAGAGCTGGTTGAGATACTTCTAGAGTCTCTACCTTTTTCCATTAGTAGAATCATGCGGTTGTTACGGCCTACTACGGTCGAGCAACTCATTGATAATTTGAACATGTGGGAACAGTCGGACATTAAGGAAGTGAATTTGGATATTAGTTCTTCTCTGGAACCTGCAGGAGTCAGTAGTAAGAAACGGAAACCTCCAAGTTCAATAGAAGGCTCTAATAAAGATGCTAAGAAAAAGTACACGGTGAGAAATGTGAAAGCTTCGCTTGAAGCCTATACTCAAACTGAGAACGTTTACAATAGGAACAATAATAGTAATAAGTTCAAAGGTAATAAATTTAACAATCGCAATGATGTTGTAATAATTACAATAATAGTAACAATACAGACATTGGTAACAGACGAAATTGGAGAGGTAGGAACACCAATAATGAAAATAAAATAACAATAATAAAATGTGGTGACCCTCCAAATAATGAGGTTAATTCGAGTGTTAGATCAGGTGACCGGGGTTGCCATCAGTCTCGCTTCAATGTTGGTTATTCTTAAACATGAATACTAATAACATTAGTAATAGTAATCCACATTCGAGTTCTCGTCAGTTGTGTATCCATTGTCAAGGTACTACTCCTACCGTGACAAATTCACAGGTGCCAGGTGCTGGTAATAGGGCAGGTAATTATGGAATGCCTGGTGGGAGAGCCAAAGCTAAAGATGCTGGGGTTAACGTAGTGACTGCTGATGTTTCTCCTGACCAAGTACCCCATAATTTAAACTCCCTGAGCGATATACAGTAGGATCAACTGGGGATCGCCAGATCAAACTGCCGACTCATAGAGAGTTCTATTCTTAGCGCTTCGGGAATAGTCTCTCCGCCTAATATTATTTCGAAACAGAGATTAGAGAAACAATGAATAACCGAGTAGATTTGAATGAGGAAATTAAAGAAAATTTGATTCAACTCCTGCTTAAGTACAGACATGTCTTTTCTGAAAGACATAGGCCTGCTAAGATTGAACCTATCAAAATTGAGTTATGTGATGATATCCCAGTGGTTGCTAAATCGTATCCGATACCTTTGGCGCGGAGATACCCTTTTGATGCTTTGCTGTCCAAATGGTTGGATTGGGGGATGATTGTGGAACAATCTAGTTTATATAATAATCCGATTCACGTGGTTCTCAAGGCCGATGCAGTTAGTATTCGTCCAGTTCTGGATATTCGCTTTTTGAATGTTAAAATAAAAGTTCCTGGATTTCAAGTGGAGCCTATCAAGGAAATTCTGAATAGGCTGTCCAAAGCTGTAATCTTCTCAGCGCAAGACTTGCGTGACGGGTACTACTCCTTACCTGTACATTAGGGTGAGGCAAAATTCAAGAAATGTGAAGAGCAGCTTTTGTCTCTAGTCCTAAAAGTTGATACAGGTAAAGATAATTTCCTATGCAAAATTTCAGATTTTTATGTTTTGATTGAAGGGTCCCAACTTTGGGTTAACAATGAACCCAACATAGACATAAAATAGAAATATCTTTTCTGTTCAGTAAGTGTATTGTTACAAAAACATGAATGAAAAATATTTTTAAAAATTATTACCTAATTATCTGCTTTCAGAAACGCGTGCTTTGTGTCCAGGATTCCAAATTTCCTTCTTGATTCCTCTGATGAAGCAATCATTCCATGTCTGGCTTTATGACCAACAACTTTGGTAGAAACCCTGGAAACTTCTTTAACGACTCGTTGAACTGCTTGTGAATGACACTGAATTCCTATAAATTCCAATGGTCCTATTTCAATCTTTGCCAATAGTTCTTCGTTTGTCACTGAGTTTACAAGTGGAGGTGGCGTTATAACTGAAACATCCCAATCAATCATGTTGTAGTAGGTTTCTGCTTCACGATTAATCATGATATTTGATTTACAAAATTTTCTCACTCCAGCTTGATTGATCGTCCTTGCAACAATTATTTTGTTAACTGCATCTTTTCTCACCTCAATGTCTGGATCTGCAAGAGCTGCAAGAAGAATATTTTCACTGTGGGCAAAATAACAGTTTAACTGAAGAGATTTTATTGCAGCTTCCTGCATCTCTCTATCGGGTAGATTCCTAACTTTCTCCAAAATAAAGTGGAAGTTGCGTGATCCATCAGTGCAGTTGGAATGGGTTTTTATTTCGAACCAACTTGGAGCATAAACTCTAACAATGTAGGTTACAAGTTGCAGTAGGTTCCTAGATGGACTTTTTGTACCCATAAATAAACGAAGTGTTCGATTGGCAAGCGTCAACCACCTGGCATGATTAAGGGTACCTGGAGAAGCAGTTTGTAAACATTTTATAGCAGCAGCATCAGAGTTCTGATTTCCCTTCTGTACTGCGATGGAAGCTTTCAGCAAATACTTTTGATCAGCACTAAAATCTTTTGTAATATTTTCACAAAGTTCCTTGACGTTTCCAGTGACAGGCTGGAAATCAACTATTGGTAAATGCCGTGGATCAAAATTTAACATCTTTCCAATGGGGCCCGAAAATCCCTTTGGACCAGTTGTTTTCCCATCAATATTCTTAAAAATTTCTCTTACTGGAAGCTCATTGAGATGCAACATACAAATGAGCCACTGTAAAGGTCGATTTAAAGTTGTTTCCAGTCTACGTATAATTCCAGAGTGTTCACCGATGTTTGTGTTTGTTCCATCACATATTACAGCACACAAAGTATCAGTAGAATCCGTGTCACGTATAACAGAGAGTATTTCCTTTGAAATATCTTCTGCTTTACCACTTTGTGGAGCAATATGATCCACATATTGTTCACTAGGATATGCAATATTGGCGTAGTGATCCTCCTTCTTTGTTAATTGTCCTCCATCTGGTCCAAAAAGTCTGGTTTCATCTATGCGCCCATCAAAACCCACACAAACTAGCTTGCGCAAATCAAACGAACGAGATTCTGCTCCCTTGTCTCTCCAATAAATTCGTTGTCTCCGCAACTTTGTTGGTTCTAGTATATTTTCCGGTTTATCCAGTTTCAGGTCTTTGAGGCATGCATTTATTAATTTGCATGCATCTCGGTTACTAACGCCAGTTCTTTCCATCATTTGGCTTAAGTTTGGGTACTGATGCCTGTTTTGTACTAGCCGTGTTTCGGAATCTGTGTCTTCTGAGTCGGATGTGCTTGGTTGGTAAAGTGGTTCATCTCCTAAGGTTACATCACTTGCTTCATTTTCTTCAGTAAAACTAAACTGGTAGGCATTGCTTTTACTGGTTATTGGGCTTTCCAAATACTTTTTCCTAAACCGTTCTTCCTGGTTCTTCCTCTCTGTTTTTTTCTGAAGCGAACTCGAAACAATTTTATCAATCGGACCGATTACCATTTTCCGGACCGAAGCCTGATCTACCCAGAAGTTCCACTCGATTTGCGACACTTTTGTAGCGCATTTACACAACTGTCTGTCAACTATTTTGTTCCGGACACACTTGCAAGAACAGATGTCAAATACTTGCTTGAAATTACTGAAGTCCGCCTTGAAGGTAAGTGATGTGCGCTTTGCTGGTGGATACTTTTGGAGCTGTTGGGCAAGTTCTATGAGCTTTTGAAGTTTACCCACAACACTAGAATATCCAATAACTGGAATGCTGGCTTTGTTCCAAATACTGACAAGATCATTAGCCACATATTTTAAAACATCTCTCGTAGAAGGTGTTTCTTTCCCCTCTTCAGGGACCATTTTCCTGTAAAACAGGTAGCATTTAACTACTTCTTCCTTCGTTGGGAGTTGTCTTCCAGAAAATACTTCAGGCTGACCAAATAAAGAGTGGTCAGAAACTGATCGAGTTACTGGCCCCTTTGAAGAAGTTGATGTTGAAGCCATAGTCACTTCAGTCAGATAGGCTGTTTTACGATTTTAAAATCTCCTTATATTTGATAGGAAAATATTATAAATATTAAAACAAGGTTTGGTCAAAATATTGTTGCGAGTGTCGGGATAAATCTGCGTTAATACTGCATTAAACATAAATTAAGTTTTATGCAAAACAAAAGAGAAATGAAAAAGGAAAAATTATAATTAAAGTGTGTACCAAAAAAAAATCCGCAGCTACACGCCTCATCTTTGTATCATAAAACTACAAAGATTTTTGTTGCTGCCATCTAGCGAGAAATCCAAAAGTCACAAAATTATAAAATCATGCCTCAATTCCCAGTTGCGACCCTTAGAAGGGCAATTTTCTTAGGAATTTTATTAAAAATGTGCTTAGCACATGCAAGAGCAGTGATCTTCATTAAATTTGTATAAGTTGATTTTTTTGCCCCACATCCCGATAGTATGCCTGTACGACGTTTAAGTTTGAAGTACGTTAGTATTATTTTTAATTTTTGCCAATGGGTCTTAAATCCAGTTGTGCTTTGTTCCAGACTCCCATGAATAAACTTTTCCCCATGTCTACTAAAGACTTCATAGCTTGTTACTTAGACGATGTCCTTATATTTTCTCAATCTGTGGAGGACACCTCCATCATCTTGCATTGGTGCTGGAGACTTTTGCTATTGCGAATGTATCGGTGAATTTTAGGAAATCCAATTTTTGTCATGTCGTGTCTAGGGGGAGATTAAGGTGAATCCCCGCTTGAATGACCCGATTAGAAATTTTCCACTCCCACGTACGAAATGCCAGCTATGCCGTTTTCTTGATTTAGTTGGCTGCAGAAAAGAATATATTAAAAACTTTTCTTGTTTGGTGAAACCATTAGTCGCTCTCTTACGCAAAATTTAAGTTTGAGTCAGTGGAACTGGAATCTTTCGAAAGGGTCAAGGAACCTTTGTCACGTTTTCCCCCGGAAGAGAGAAGTATTGAAGTGGAACAGTTATGGGTGAATACTATATTGACTCAGTCCTCTGAGGATGAATTTATTCAGATCTTTAAAGAGAAGGAAGCCAATGATGAGAATTTTAAAATTATTATAGCAAAAATTGAATCTGGTAATAAGAATTATTGGGTAAAAGATGGTGTAATATATTGTCGAAGCAACCTAAATCTTCTACGTGGCGAGTAGTTGTTCCCAAATCAATAGTATCAAGGATTGCTCAGGAGCTGCCTGATAATGGTCATTTTGGTGTCCAAAAGTGTTTTCAGCTGGCCAGAAGACTTTATTATCGGAAACATATGAGGAAAGAATTTTCTATTTGAATGATTGCTTAATCTGTGCTGAAACTAAGCTTATGTATCAGGCTATTGCTCGGGAAACTTACCAAGTGAATTCTGGTTATCCTCATGACAAACTCTATTGATTTAGTAGGCACTTCCGTGTAGTTCTGCTCACTATTATATATTCTCTTTATTAGACATTTATTCTAAATGTCTGATGTTATACCCATTACGTACTGCTAACACTAGGGAAATCATTGCTACCTTTAACAAGAAATATCTTTACACTTATCTTGCCCCTAGATTGATAATATCAGATCAGGGGTCTCAGTTCACTTCTCGAGCTTGGAAGGATTTTTGCTTTTCTTTGATTATCCTCCATGTGACTAACAGTCCATATAAACCTCGAGCTTCGGTAGTGCAGAGATTTCACACGGAATTGAACCGGCTTCTCCGCATGTTTTGTCATGAGGATCACAAGGCTTGGAGTGGTAGGTTGGCGGAAGTCTTGTCTCTCCTCAATAATTCAATTTCTGCAGTGACTGAATTTGCTCCAGCTGAGTTGTTCCTGAACTTTTCTGCCACCGAATCATTTAAAGAAGAGTTTCCTGGCCGGAGGAGTTGACCGGGTTGATCTAAAGAAAAGAAACCTGTTAGTTCTGACTAACATTGCAGAAGGTCAGAAGAAAAATCAAGTTCATGCTGGTAAAAGAACAATATGTCTCAAACAGGGAGACCTGGTTTTCTTAAAGTCAAGAGAGCATAGTTCAGACATCGATAAATAAAGAAGTAAATATTTCTTAAAATATCATGGTCCTTACCTAATTGTTGAGTTAGGTTCTAACTGGGCAAAGCTGAGTACCTTGACAAGAGAATCGATTGGTAAACGGAATGTTGAGCATTTGAAACGGTTTAAATGTTCCGAACCTAGAACAAATGAACTTCTAGGTAGTTATATTTTGTTTATGTTTATTGTTCGTGATTTTTTATTCGCGTTACGCGATTGTCGCGGTGGCGGTTCGCCTTTGCCACGGTTGTGAATCTCCGCTGTTACAGCTTATAGCTGTCACAGGAAAGCTCACTGGTTGTAGTTCTGGGTGATTTTTACATACGTCCCTCTCACGGTCTCCCAGTCCCGGTCACAAATCTTCTTCTATGGTACTCTGAAACTTTGTTTGTCTTTTACCGGAGGACCAATACCAGTTCTGGATTTCTCAGAACTGTAAATAAGCGTACCCCCAGGATAGCTCTCTGTTCATTAACCACTTCGTTTGTTTCCTCACACCTTAATACTGTGTGCTCCGGGGTCGAGACCACTCCGCATACTCGGCACATATTATCCTCTACAAGCTGGAAATCCCGTAGTTTCTGTCTGTATGGGCCATGACCGGTTATGAAATGCATTAGACCGCCCTCTATTTCAAGTTGCACTCCGACGCTCTCCGCCACGTCCTGGAAAAAGTTGAAGACTCTTCTCGCTTTTGTTGTTGTCTGCCATTCGTCTTGCCTCTCTGATTAAGATTTCTTGTATTTCTTTCCTGTCTCCCGCTGTTTGGTGTAGAATTGTTCTGACATTGTTTTCGTTGTTTTTCTTTAACTAGTACGCGGCTCCTAATCTCTTAATTTGTAGGTGGATCGGCATTGTCGCTGTCGCAATCTGGAGCGCCTCCACTGATGTTGTCCGGTATACTGCCGTTAGTCGTAGCAGTAGTTGTCGTTGCAATCTGTCAATAATTTGTTTCTGTCTGATGTCGTCCATTCGGTGACACCATGCACTGGCGGTGTAACCCACTACTGAGTATATTATGACGTCGTGGTACATTCTTATTATTTTTAGTGGTATGCGATACTCTTTTGTTGTAATGTTTACTATTTTGTGTGCTATTTTGTTTGCTTTGCTTTGGCAATCGCATAGTAATCTCCATTTGGTCCCCTAGATCTTAGTAACCATAACTCACACAGGGATGAATTATACACCGTTAGATTTGTCATGGTCTGAAACGGTGGAGAAAACTTTGACTCTTTCTATTGGATTAAAGGAACATTGAATTTATACGGAGGCGCTTTGGTTTTGCCTATAATAAAACCATTACTTCGCTTGCTTTTCTATTGTGTTAATTAATGTTTATAAATTTGGTGCGGATACGTCTATTTGGAAGCTATTTGAAAATTTGAATTTCAAAGTACCTTAGCAACACTGCCAACTGGTGTGCTTGGAAACGGGGGCACCTAAAGTATTTTTTTATATTCTCTAATAATGTTTATGTCAAGTTTGATGGGGATACAGCCAACAGTATGCCAGCAAATAAAAAAATATTGTTTAAAATAGGTTGGCAACTCCGACAGTTGAGTGCTTGGCGACAGGAATACCGATTATTTTTGTATTATGTCGAATAATGCTCTCAGCAAGCCAAATACCGACCTCGACGACGGTTCGATCAACAAATAGTTGGGGAAGTTCGGCGCGACCCATCAGTGGCGTTTGGTCGTCGGGCTATTTTCCGGTCATAGTGGCGTAACCCCGTCCAGCACCCGCCCGCCGATCAGCTCCTTGTCTGTTTTGTTTTCAAATTCTGACGTCGGCCTCGCCTTCGCCGACCAAATGCCGACGTCCCCTGGCTTGCTGGGTTTATGTTAAGTTTGGTGCTGCTACATCTAATGTAATGGAAACAACTTAAAAACTTGATTTTTATAAAAATTAGTTTGGTAGCACTAACAAATGCCGTGCTTAGGGACGGGACATCAATAGTATTTTCCTACTGTATCGAGTAGTCTTTGTGCCAATTTTGGTGCAGATAGATATAACATATTGGAAACCATTTGAAAATTTGTTTTTGAAAAAGAGTTTGGCAACACTGACCCATTCAAGCCTGTTCCGGCAACTTTGAGCTAGTCAAATTAAAATATTTCCCATGACTGCTCAACGATCTTTCTACACAATGTGGTTCCTGAGTCTTACTTTTCTGGACTCGAATGGACAATAAGGTTCATTTTCGTTAGCTACACTATAAAAGGAACTGTAAAGGTTTAGGCTTGAATAACGTGATATGGCAATAGAACACCTAAATTTTGTTGTCAAAATTAGTATCCTTTTAAAACTCAGTACCGAAAAGGACTGACACGATTTTTACTTTTTTTTTTTCAACGAGAAAGACAATAGTTAATTACTGGAACTTCCACTTAGAGAACGTGTGGAGTGTGGTTTCATAGTATAGAATTTTTTCACAAGCAGCTAGAGATATTGATCAATGTTTTAACATTGTACTAGAATCTGGAGCACTATCACAAAATAGAATCAGGAAGCTTGAATTAATTGGAAAATGGAAATTCCAGCTGCTTCGAAAATATAATTAAAAAGAAGTTTAGGTAGTTCATGTTCTTGCTAGGATAGCCGTTTTAAAGCAATAAATGCTCTGGTGCGGGTTTTCGAGTGAAATATCTCATTCCGATTGAGAAATTCTTGATATAAAATTAAATAACTCTGTTTGGGAAGGTAACGGTCAAGGTCTGAGTTGAGGTGTCATCCCGTATTTATCTGGAGAAACAGGGTAAACCTTGGACAGTCTCAGTCATGATGGCCGTCAACGGGGCTCGAGCCTTACCTTTACACTATTGATCAGAATTCCCCGAAGTTAACCACTGGATCTAATTACTTCTACCCAATTTGGTATCATCCTAGATTTCACTTCCTGCAACACATCCTTTCTAGAAAGTTAATGATTCCACTCATGTCTGTTGATCCTGTGTCCATCACGTTTCTATGATCATCATACAGTGTTCAATTATGCTGTAACTAAACAATTGTTTGAATAAGATAATCACCTGGGAGGTTTCCAACTTGGTACAATGTTTAGGACGCTTGCTTTCTGTGCGAGTTGTTCCACACTCAAGTTAGGTGGCAGGCAACTGAATAAATATGTACCTCTTAAGCAAACTAAACTACGTCACCAAACTCGAGCTCAGTTCATCGATTTGTTGATTGGAGCACACTCTTACAACATCTTGTGTGACATACCAGGTGTGTAAATATGAAACCGGAATTTGTGCATAGACGGCGTTAGCTGTCACTGTGGTTACCGTAAAACTGCGTCCTTGGCACCACTTGCTTGTTTTGACTGCTGATAACGATTTACAACTCACAACCAGACAAGTTTCATGTCATAGTGTAGTGTTTAATAGCGGTGAAGATGGCGCAATTTGTACCTACAAACTACGATGTGCGGACATCATTGATTTTTTGTTACCATTTGAAGAAAACTGCTGCAGAATCACATCGCATGCTTCTCGAAGCTTACGGTGATCATGCTTTTGGCAAGTCACAGTGCTATGCGTGGTTTACAAAATTTAAAAGTGTCGATTTTGACGTGAGAAACGAAGAACGTCGAAGACCACCAAAAAAGTTTGCAGACAGCGAATTGCAAGCTTTCTTGGATGAGGATGACGCTCAAACGCAACAACAACTCGCAGATCAATTAAATGTGACACGAGAAGCAGTTTCCATACGTTTAAAAGCCATGGGCAAGATTCAGAAGGTGGGAAAATGGGTTCCATATGCATTGACTGAACGAAAGTAGGAAAACCGAAAAACCACTTGCAAAATTCTGCTCGCCAGGTATAAAAGGAAATCATTTCTCCATCGAATTGTGACTGGTGACGCAAAGTGGATCTATTTCGAGAATCGTAAGCGTAAAAGATCATGGGTAACTCCAGGAGAACCGGCGACATCGACTGCAAGACCAAATCGCTATGGACGGAAGACAATGCTTTGTGTTTGGTGGGATCAGAAGGGAGTGATCTATTATGAACTGCTTAAACCTGGCGAAACCGTTAATACCCAACGTTACCGACAACAAATGATCGATTTGAGTCAAGCTTTGCGTGAAAAACGACCAGAATGTGACCAAAGACAACATAAAGTGATTGTGCTTCACGATAATGCACCCTCCCACACAACAATACCGGTAAAGGAAACGATTGCGACGTTTGGCTGAGAAATCCTTCCGCATGCGGCTTACTCACCAGACTTGGCGCCTTCCGATTTTCACTTATTTGCATCCATGGTACACGCACTTGCCGACCAGCGCTTCACATCTTACGAAAATGGCTTGATGACTGGTTTGCAGCACAAGGGGCACAGTTCTTTTGGTCTGGCATCCACACATTGCCGGAGCGATGGCAGAAATGTATCTCTAGCGATGGCCAATACTTCGAATAAAATAGTTCTTAGCATTGTCATCCAATCACTGTGTCTTTTCTACATAAATTCCGGTTTCATATTTACGCACCTGGTAGTGTTATGTTATCAATAGCCAATTCTTCTTGAAAACAAGCAATGGCATAATTGCGTATACGTCCAGGAACAGTATGTTCTAATATACAAAACATTCAATGTACTGAGGTCGAGTTTTGCAAGAGAGTGACATAGTGTAGTTTACTTTCGAGATACAGAAATATGGAATAGCGAAATAAGCAGCACACTGTACCACTTGGGCTAGAATTGTCTTTACGAAGTTTAAGACAAAATATTGACAGCCCAGAGATTAGTTACCATTGAGCATGCTTGCTCGCGATTGTAGTTCCTTCTGAATCTCTCAGTGAAAGCAAAAAGATAGAAATAGGCGACTTTTATTTCGTGTAACGCCGATTTTGATATTGAAAGAACTTAAACACTCTATATTTTTTGATAGATTGTGCGATTTCGTATGCCCGACATACAATCTTGACGGTGTAAAGTCAGCATATCAACATGAACGGCAGTGCATGAGCCAAGTTCTTCACGTCAGAAAACGTTAGCACTGCCAGAAGCATGTTATACAGGAACAAGAGTTTATGGCAAAATCGACGATTTGGGGGCCCCGTAAGAAAAAAGATGTTAAAGATAGGAATATGAGCTTTTGCCGTTAAGGAGATATGGTAAATATGTGCAGATGTACAAAATTTCATATTCGTATCTCAAACTATGTTCTAGTTGTGGACCCCTGAAATTGCACATTTTAGGCTAACTGACTCACTCACTCACTCACTCACTCACTGACTGACTGACTGACTGACTCACTCATCATATTGTTTAGGGTGTTTGGAGTAAGCTAGAAACATGAAATTTGGTATGAAGGTAGAGGATGATAAGTAGATAAAGGAAAAATTCCGACATTTTGAAAAGGTCGCCATCTTGGATTCAAAATGGCCGCCAAACCTAAAATTTCAAAGAATACACAGCCTAAACGGCTAAAGATAGAACAGTGAAATTTGGTATGAAACTACATCATTGATAGCAAATTAAGAAACTTTTTTAAACATTTGAAAAAGTCGCCATTTTCATTCAAAATGGCCGCCAACCCTAAAATTTTAAAGAATACACAGCCCAAACGGCTGCCGCTAGAATAATGAAATTTAGTTTGACAGTACAACATTATTAGTAGATTATGAAAATATTACAAAATATCTCTAAAGACGCCATCTTGGATCCAAAATGGCGGGCGTCATAAATCCATTTTCCAACTGCTTGAGCCAGAGATAGGAAATTTGGCATAATGATGTATTATCAAGAGTAGTTTAGGAAAACATAACAACGTTTTAAAAAAGTCACCATCTTTGATTCAAAATGGCAGCTGAAATACCATTTTTCACATCGTTCGAGATAGAGAAATGAAATTTGGTATGACAGTGTATCATCACGAGTATGTCACGAAAATATAAGAAAACGTTAAAAATGTGTCCATCTTTT
>JAGDQP010005249.1:0-10461 GCA_022664845.1 Lepisma saccharinum
ATATATATATATATATATATATATATATATATATATATATATATACACGCATTTTGTAATTTTACAGAAAGTGAAATGTTCAACCGCAAAATTGGCTGAATGTTTTTGGATGGACGTTGTGTCCCCTATTTTTACAGTGTAGTTAAAAATACTTCACCTATTAACAAAATTAATCGTTCGTTGAAATATAGTTTGAAATTCAATCTGTTTTCAACAAGAAAATGAGAACGTGAGAAACGTAGTTAATTTTATTCTACTCTTTTTTAAGCACAATCTTTATGCAATTCACAACGATAGATAATCTAGTACACATTTCAATATAATAGTTCAAAACACGTCATATTAACGCCCTATAATCGAAATCAAATTTTCGTTGTAATATAGATTGAAATTCAACGTGTTTTCCACATGCAAAAGAGAACACAAAATAATAGTTAATGGCATTCAATAAGTTTTATTTACAATTTTTATTCCATTAATTTAGAAATAATCCCATGAAACGAAATCTATACCATAGTTGATAATAACAGTTGAATCCACATTGAATTAATTTTTTTCAACAACGTCAAGTCTTTGTTGAAATGTGATTTAAATTATACGTACATTTTCAACCGATAACGGTTAATCAACGAAATAAACAAAAAATTAACGTTCAAAAAACGTTTGTGTGCTACTGGCAAATAGTGAAACTACTTCGTCGATGAAGTTAATAAATTGATTAGTCATAATTTAATGTTGTACTTATGTCCCTCGTCATGACTATGTACACCGAGATTCATAGTAGACTGTGTCGCGTTTACATTATGAGTGATTGTAAGTTCTGTGACGGATTGGAGCAGAAAATTCACGTGTAACTGCTATCGAGCTCATAGATGGAGTTAACAACTAACTCGGTACCCTGGCGTCTGAAAAAAATTAACAAGAATAACGGCTTCTCACTTTACTTTATTGACGCAACACGCATATAAAAGACTTGGACATAAATAACAATCTAACTCTGCAACTACAAATTGTAATGCAATAACATTTTCCCCTTGCAGTCATCTCTGCTGCACGTTATACTAAAGGAGCTGCCTGTCACGAAGGGATCAGTGGAAGTGAAAGGATCTGTGTCTTATGCATCCCAAATTTCCTGGGTATTTGCTGGAACTGTTAGAGAAAATATTACGTTTGGTCTTCCAATGAATTGGAGAAGATTTTTCCAAACATTCAGATTGTGTGCATTGAACAGTGACTCAGATGAATTAGACGAGGAATATCTCATGAAGTTAGCAACTGAACTATCCGACGATGAAAAATCAAAGATAAATTTTGCCAGGTAAATATCCATTTTTTGGGTGAATTTAATGGTCGATTCGAGGAACGACGCCGACTCATTTATTTTTATTTTTTATTTATAAGTATAATATATCTACATTCTAAGCAACATTTTCTAATTACAGAAGGGCAAACCTTCATGTGCTGGTTAATATATGAATGTAGAAACAAAACAAAGCATATAGGACCAACATGGGCTAAGTAAAAAACTCATTTGGCACAGAAAAGTATGTTAATCGTAATATTCTAACTGAAAGCTGCATTGGATAAATTACCAAATCCCATTCTAGGTCAGAAATAAGATTTTAGCACGCTCTGATATATCTTAAAGAAAGAAATCCAATTGTAGTATAATAGGAGGAAAAATGAAATACATAATTAAAAAATAAGTATGTTATATTTTGGATTGTATGCAGTTATGGACTTCACTATAAGTTAGTTTGACCACTACCATTTTGGACTCTAATCCTCTTCCATCTGCATGGACACGGTGGCTATATGGTGGAATGCTTATCTCTGGTGCGCGGGACTTCTCGGTTTCGATCCCGGCTCGTCCCATGTGGGATTCCTAGTGGACAAACACTAGGCCCAAGTTTGACAGCCGGGAACTGGGCCAAAGAAAATATTCCCCACTCTCCACCCTTCAAATTTAAATAAACAAATAAATTCCTATGTCTCCCTGACTCGAGGCCGAGTAGGAGTCGATACAGGAAGACATCCCCGGGGAATAGCCTACCCCTGTATCAGGGAGACAGGGAGAAAGTTATTGTGTTCGAGGTACCTATCAGGTACGTGAACCGGAGCCTGAACTAATACAGTTAAGAGGTAGTGGTGGATGGAGGGTCCCAAAATGACAAGATGAATTGACAAACACTGTGTGCATGGGTTTTGAGGGAGATCTGTTTCCTACCACTTTCTTTATTCCACCAATTCTCCCATCATTATCCATTCGGCCTGAGCCAAAGTTGCCTAAAGGCCTTAAAATTAAATTCAGAGTTACCTTTTTAATGCATCACTGATGACTTATATATGGCCACCATGGCTCTATGGTAGAATGCTCACCTCTGGTGCACGGGAGTCATCGGTTCGATTCTGGCTCGTACCATGAAGGATTTCTTGTTAAAAAAACACTAGGCCCAGGATTGACAACAGGGAACTGGGCCAGAGAAAATATCCCCCATTCTCCACCCTTCAAATTTAAATGAACAAATAAGGTTCTATGTCTATGTAATTTTATAATAGATAGGCCTACCTTAATTCTACAAAATGTCCCTTCGGATGAGTTTGTATCAATTAGCTCTTAGCAGGATTACCTTTCAGCAAGTACGTTTGCGGCAATTAGTAATCACCGAAGGATTTCCTTTGCGAAGCGAATTTTTTAAATTAAGATATGTAGTTGCATAACAAACAAAGTAAATTAGATAAACTTCAATGAATGTTTGGTGTATATGGTATTGTTAAAAGAGACTCTCATTGCTCGGTTAGATGCTAGTGATTACGTTTATCAATTGTACTCATGCGGAAAGTTGTCTTATTCGTGTTTATTTCGACTCATATTTACTCCAAAATATGTCTGCGATTGCACTAGTTTCTTTGGGGAATTCCTTGAACACCCAATACACCGTGGACGGCAAAACCAGGGGAAGCACGTCTCTTTAATCTTGTGCGCGGTAGGGATGGTTTCACTAATGTAGAGTAAAATTATTTATATGCTGAATAAAAGGGGGAAAAAAAATCTGACAGATTTTGTTTTTAATTTTACACATCATATTACATTAGTTCTTACATTTGTGAAACTAGCTGGTAAAGCAAACAAATTTGGAGAATTCCTAAAGATAAAGATAAAAATGAATTTTATGGGCGGTATCAGCAATGGAGAATTCCTGAAATGTAGCAAACACTTCAGACACTGGACGCGTGTAAGCATTGCTTACATTGGTATGTAAAGCAAGAGAAAATAACACTTTGATTGGCAAAAATGTTTAGTAACATAAGATTACCTCTGTCGGTTATATTCCACTATTCCTTGTACAGTACATACCAACTTTACAAAAGAAGTGTCAAATGTTTCCTTTTGCACAATCCTTGTATGTATGCTGACCAGAATGCCTAGACAGTCTAGACAGAAGAAGATGACTAACCAGGAACTTGGTCATACGTTTAATGAAATTGTAGAGCAATTGGAGTGCAGTGTTGTCCAGTGCATGTTAACACCTTGTATTTATTAGTCAACAGACCTATTAACAAAGAATTATTACTAATCATTATCTATTTCGAAGCAAATACTTCGGATTTGCGTTCAGAGACCTTGACTTATGATGCCATTTCTACTCTTGTAAAACTACTACCCTACTATACAGTATTCTTGCATTATATGAACACATACTATTAATGCAGATACAGATAAACCGGCTTCAACTTTGGATTTAGATGCTTTGTTCTGTGAATACTTTTCATCTAGTAAGACTACAGCCTCTTACAGTATTTTTGCACTATATGCACTCACAAGGAAAGGGTGCTCACAAGGAAAGTCATGATCGTCAAATGTGTCTGTATTTGTTTTTCGAAAGATACTAAAATTAGGAGCTCAAAAAATCAAACTTCAGGGGCAACTTTGCCCTAATATGTTTTTAACGCGCAGATTTGTGTTGATTTTGTATTGTACATTATTTTATTTTAAGAGTCATCCCATGTCACAGCAACATGACGAAAAACTGACAGCCATTCCATAATTGGCAGCTGTCACAAATGCTGTCAAGATAATCAATAATTATAAAAAGTGTGCTTCTGATTGAAATTTTAATTAATTAAGGTCATTGATTCAAGCAAAACTATAATTAATGGGAATTGAAATACAAAAGGTTGATTTTTTGTGCTCAATAAAGAAAAATCATTTTGTTCTGGTATATATACTTCGTAGTACATTATATCACCATGGAGAACAGTCATTTCAATCCCAAACATTTCCTTACATTTTCAAACCAAACAAAATATCCGTTGTTTGGAAATTGAAGAAACGTATTTTTTTCGGTTTTTGATCAATCAGAAACGAGTTACTGCAAACTGATTATTATTCAATACAGAATTTGATTTCTTAATTTCAAAGCTTCAAAATGATGTATCATCACTTTTATTTACAATGCTTAATTGCAAGGATATAATATTTTTTGCTTCCACGTGTACCAGCTCCCTCCAGAGAAAAGCATAGCTCAAATGGCCGAAAACCCGAAAAAAAACCGTAACATTATAAAAAAAACTGCTTGAGAAATCTTAATAGAATATAAAAACAAGTGTTTGTATGTACAAAGTTTCAGACATTTCTCGGCATGGAATTACTCGTAAAATAACATACAATAGAAAATCAAAACAAATCTGCGCGTTAAAAACATATTAGGGTAAGTTGCCCCTGAAGTTTAATTTTTTGAGCTTCTAATTTTAGTATCTTTCGAAAATGCAGACATATATTTGGCGATCAAGACTTAAAGTTCTTTCCTTGTCAGTCAGTATGGCCCACTAGCGCTGACAAAAACATTTAAATAGAAACTGATGACAGATTTTGATCTAAAGACCATGATCTACTTTGCTGCTTTTAATATGGTGCGTCCACAATCCTTCCACGTGGTATATAATAGCAAATCTAAAGTATGATTTTCTTTATCTGCATTTGTTTAGACGTTAGCGTGCCATACAGGCTGAGAACATATTGTTCAAAAATACCATAAAGGAAGCTTGTAGCATTACTATATTAAAACAGCCGCATTGAGCTCAAATCTGAAGTATTTTCTCGAACTTTCCCTATGTCTCGAGATATATAATGATTTCTGATAAACTGATACAGGAAGGGTGTTAGAAGGTGCTGGACATACCACTGCGCTACAATTGGCCTACAGTTTCTTTAATAAATATGTGAACAAGTTCCTGATTAGTCGTCTTGTTCTGTCTGGACTATCCAGCCACTCTGGTTAGCCTACATACAAAGATTGTGCTAATTGCTTTAATGTAGTAGAGAGAGTGCATCAAGGGCAAAAGTGTTGAATGGCTGTGGCAATTGTCAGTTACATGGACATGAAGAGCAGTGAGTATGTGTGAAATCCTGTGTCAAATTGCGGGAAGTCATCCCTGCAAACCGTGAAGTTGCTGCTTAACTGAACATCAGTACAGGCTCGAGTCATACGATTTTAATAGAACAATTGCAGATGCGATGGGTTCAGGACACAGATAAATCGTTCTTAAGCAGTTCTGATGCAAAACATTTATTCTCCAGCGTCAATCGCCAACAACGTTTGGACATAATGCACGCGTGGTTTTGAACAAGGGTGTAGATCATCTAATAGCAGACGAATATACCAGGGGCCTCCAAATATGTATTGGTTACAACTATTGTAAATTCAACAACCAGATTTGGTTTCAAAAGCGTGGCTTATCCATGGATAATCCACTTTTTCCAGTGTTAGCAGACTTCTTTATGGACAAATTTGAAAGTAATGTTCTTGGAAAAAATCCAGGTATTGTAATGGGTGTTAGATACGTTGATTATTATTTTGTAATAGGGGAAAACAAAGAGGCAGTAGGCGTCCTTTATCAAAAATTAAACCTCGAACATAATATTTTATTAACAAGACAAGATGAAAACGGGTGTTCTCTGCCATATTTGGATATTTTAGCAGAAAGGAAAGAAGGAAGATTCAGTACAAAGGTTTACAGGAAACCAACAGCAGGTGATGAACATATTCATAAAAAATTCGGGACACCCTGCACAGATGAAGCAAAATGTGTGGAAAAATATGTTCTTAAGGGCCATGAAACTTTTCAACGGCGAGGAAGCATTAAAAAGGAGGTAAGGCACATAATTGACATGGGCGAGAAGAATGGATATACAAAGGAGGAAATGATTGTATTGTGGAAAAAAGTTAGATCAAAAACCAAATTCAAAATAAGTCTGCAACCAACGCTTGATGAAAAACCTACGAAGGTTAGAATAGGGATACCAGGCTTCAGAGGTACATCCAAAGGCTATATAAAATGTTCGGGGTACAAGGGATTTTGAAACCAAACATGAAATTACACAATATTTTCAATTAACAAAAAAGGGTAATAAAAACGGAAGAAACAGACGGCATATACGAAATTGATTGCTCTTGTCAGAAATCTTATATTGGTTAGACTAAAAGAAAAATCAAAACAAGGGCAAAAGAACACCAAAGATACATAGCAAAACAAACGGACAGCTCAGAGTTGTCACAACATGTAATAGTGGAAGAGCATCATATCGTGGAATACAAAAAAATCAAAACGGTCAGAACACAGAAAGAACGAGACATTTGGGAAGCAGCTTTAATCAATAAAAGATGAAAAAAATTAATAAACAAGAAATGAGGAAACTTAAGGGAATAACGGGGAGAGTTGTTACGAAGGGAACGGGGTAATTAGAAATCAGTAACTTGCAACACTGTATTGTATATAAATGTATCTGAAACTCCCCAAGAGACCATAGGGAACAGATTTATCTTCCTGGAATTCAGTAGATTTCATTGCAATATCCTAGAAGGATTTGGAGATTCTATATCAAAAACAAAACTAGGGAATTCAACTGATAACAAGATTTTATTACAAATCTGGATGTTGACTCTACTGTAGGGTACCATCCTAATCACTTCTGAGTAATCTAGCTAATTTTAAAACAAAACAAAGCAATAGTGCTCCAACAGATATGCCTTAGTCACCGAAAACTGCATTTAGCTGAATGATTGCAGAGAACAGAATCAAAATGACAATCTTCAAACCTTAAACATTTGTCTGAAATGAGGGACTGGAATAATGCATTCCTTTTACTCGACAACAGACACTCAAACTCACCTACTGTCATACATTGACGTTGGATTCGCTTTACAAGTTCAGGCTAGTTCACACAGCCTGATAATCCTTAAGGAAATATTCTGATTTAAGTTTTGTTTAATTTCAGAGAGTATCCAAAACTTTCTCAGTAAATGTTACTCAACTCTTTCCTATTTTAAATTCTATCAAAATCAGGAATTATTGCATTTTGTCTCAACAAACTAGTATTTTAATTTAGCGGAAATGTTGTTTCGCCCCCGAAATTGCCTTATGATCTTATAATTACTCAACTTCTAACAAGTTAGAAAAGCAACAAACGTCACTCAAAGTAACAGCGAATCAGTCTAACCACAACGAGTTTATTAAACTTATTACAAAAGTTGAGTATTTCAATTTTATTTAACTGGTTTCTTTACCTGTTTGGTACCTGAGCCAAAGATCCCCAAAGGCCATAATTTAATCTTTGATTTAACAAGCAACTAAGCGTTTATTTAACTAGGTTTCGTTTTAGCTAGAGTCTATCTGATTTCAAGAGAATGAGCTCGCTTTTGAGTACTGCAATTTACAAGCACACGCTTCACAAACAGCCATTAAATTTTGCACCAATCAAATATTATTTATACAGAAAATTAGTTTCTCACACAATTTCTCACTTAATAACGTGATTTGATTTAGTAACACAATGATTGTCACAAACTCATGTCTTTATTTACAGATTTTGGATACTTTTTGGAAGTCAGCAATCTTCCCCATTAGAAGCACTACAGGGTTTAATGGGCCAACAAAAGACTTTCTTATTTAAGTCCAGATTTTTGTTCCACTTTTGAACTTGTTTACTCGAAATTAATTATGAAGTTAATTTAAATGGCTTTAGCTTCAAAACTCACCTGAATCGATACTGAAGTTCGGTAGATTAATAGCAAAAAATGATACTTTCTGGTTTGTCTCAGCTAAACCACTCTGCCACGAAGTTATTCTTCCACGATGTCTTGTATCCCGTTTTCTAGATCAGCCTAGCAATTAAACCTTTGCGTATGACGATTAAGAAATATTAACAGAATATTTAAATCTAATTAATATCTTGAAAGAAATTTACATTGACAGTCACCGAACTTGATGTTTAAGGTCCAATCAATGTCTTGAAATCCAGTCGGAAGTACATAGGTTAGTTAGAAAAAATAACCAGACGCACATGGGTTCGAACCAACTAAGTTTTCGCTACAGCTGAGCGACACAGTCACCAAATTCACAGGAACAGGTCTCCTTGTGGGATTTCAAGGAACCCAGTGAACAGGCGTCCAGAGCAAGGCTCTGACTTCACCTGTCATCTATTATTCAAACTTGTAAGTACTAACATATTTGTCCGAGTGCTATTTTTTAAAGTAATAAAACCCCTCTTTTCGTTCTTAATTTAACTGATTATATGAGCAAAAATGTAAAAAAAAATGTGACGCTAAGCTATCCTTCACTACAAGGTGAACCTCTAGTTGAAATTTACTGAAAGATGCAGGTTAAATAGCCCAGTAGAAAATATCCTTACCGAATGTGAAGAAACGAAAATGAACTTTGAAGCTGTGACGTATTGGTATGTAATAATTTCATATACCATAAGGAAAGGGACGAGAAAGTTGACTGGAAATAATACAGCACTAACCCGTGTGTTCTGATTTTCAACTACCACTGGTGGTCCTAAACCGGGTCAGGCACACTAGAATGCGAAGTGTCACCTTACCAGTAATGGACCCGCACCTCCTCGCACTCCATTGTCCCTCACCAATTCAGACACAAGCAATACTTATAGGTTGGACATATTAAACTTAACCGTGGACTAAGCTCCCTCGTTCCACGAAAAGTAGTACTTTGTCATTACACACACTGGTCATTATATTAAATAGTAAGCTGACAACAGATATGCATTAAATCCTTTTGCATGAATAATTATTGAAACCAAGTGCAGAAATTTCAACAACAAACAACTGAAACATGCAAATCAGTATTTTACTACCCATGTTTTACTACACTACTTAATAGTGTCAGTTACGAAAATATATGTCATTATAATTCAATCTGACCAATATTAACATTACGAGAAAAATGCATTCATTTAGCTGCATGAAGTTGAAATAAAGTTTTCATGTTTGCAGCAGCAGCACACGGACAAATGCATTTGTGTAAAAGCTATCTGTATATTTACCAAACAGATCGGGTAAGATTCTACACTCATATAAATTAATTGTAATAACGTAAAGCAGGGATAATATTACCTTAATAATTCTCAGTAAAGAAATAATTACCATTACTAACATACAGTGATTCTTGGGGAATTCCTTGTCGAAAAAGCTTACCTAAATAGGTTCGCTTCTCTAATGAATCTTGTCGTAGATCTGAGTCTCAAAATGCAATATATTACTTATATAATATAACAGCTTATTGTCAAGGTAGTAACGACAAAGGTTAAATACGAGCCTTTTAACAAAAGATCAAATCATGAGCTACAAAGGACAACAAGCCCTTCAAAACTGTTAGCAGACAAAAATACAACAAAATAAGTATTTGCTCTCTTTTCTAATTAAAATCTAATAATATATTAATATACAGTTCTCTTGAAAGTAGAAACCAGAAACGCATTCACTTATATAAAATCAATTTCAAATAAGCGAGTAACTTCCCATGTGCTGTTTTCTAAGAACATGAAATGGCAACGGTCCCTCCGGAAACGTAATCGGTCCGAATCCTGTAAATCCCCCGTTCAATTCCAACATCAAATTGCCACACATGAACTATTGAATGCAAAATTACATTACAACATATTAACTCTAATACACACTAGGCCAGACATGATTGAAAGTTATTGTAGCATACTACGAAAGGAACGAGTTATTTGAATATGAAAAGTAAGACAATGTCAATAGGCATGTCTATTCACACTTACCACTCAATTGAAACTGAGGATACGTGCTGATTACAATGGCCACCTAGATGGCAGCACCAAAGTACAACTTCAGGTGTGAAAACAGCACAGCATCAAAAGGCGCGTCAAGAGCGCAACAATTACTTTTACAAATAGAAATTCGTTACAAAGCCTATGACAGCAAGGTAATTATTTCTTTCCTAAAGAATCGAGTACAATACTGAAATGATATATATCTGGTGTAGTAAAAAGTACTCCATTATTTTTGCATGACATTGAAGGCTTGACTTATCCATAGTTAAAATGATCCGATTTAGGTCACATATGCGCCGTTTTGTTTGATAACGTGTTGCCATTTGGAAGGTAATATCATGATGCCTCTCTCATAGAAGCCCTTG
>JAGDQP010005249.1:10861-53434 GCA_022664845.1 Lepisma saccharinum
ATTTGCAGCCGCCTGGCTTGCGTTTTCGCCTTTATCGAAGAAAAACTGTAAAATATAGCGTATTTTCTCTTTGCTAGTGTCCATTTTGGCGCGCGCTCACACAACACTGAGTCAACTCATCACAACTATCTGAACAGTGTTTGTAGTACGCAATCTCATCGTTTGAACGCCATCTCGTTGAACCCGATGGGACTTATACAACGCGAGATACAGATCACTGAAGCCATCTATTAGCAAAATAATGGATTACTTTTTACTACACCAGATATTATCACAGATCAGTGTACAAATTCTATAGAACCCTAACGTTATACACAAAAGAAAAAAACGTATTTTTTGATGAGTTCTTAAAACCGGGACACGATATTCATGATTTATAATTTCTGATAATATGTTGTTATTTACGTTTATCATTTACAAAGATGATCTTAGGAGCGAAATACACAATGTATGTATTGTGAAAAGTTATAGTAAATGTAATATATATATATATATTGAGCATCATATGGAGAAGATAATATCCATCATATCAAAGATAAATGAAGATTTTTCTCTTTCCAGACAAAGGTTTGTGTGTGTGCGTACCTGTGATAAACATCGATGCTAGGATATTTTGCTACGAGAGTTAATTGATGTATTAAATTGCAGAAGCTTCGCACTTTTTCTCAAAAGTCCGTGCCTTCTTTATGATAAGTGTTTGTTGCATGGCGGATTGAATTAATGTAATTGAAGAGGCAGTCTTTAAACTGTCTCTCAGATTGGTTTTAAACGACGGAGGTGAACTGCAGACGTACCTTAACGTTACTTATTTTTTAGGAGTTTCATGGCAGTTGCGACGAACGCAGAAATTCTGGAAACCGAATCAGGTGCAGATTTGTATTTCATAAGACTTTTTTCAGTTTTACAAAAAAAGCTTGTAAGTTACATTCTTGGAGAAGTTGAATAATAACTTTCAGTGTGGTACCAAAGCTGAAATTTCAGTATTCATCGTGTTTTCTTCTGAGGATGATACCGTATCAAGAGTGCTGCCAATAGAATCATGCGAAACAGGTTCAGGAATGATTGTAGAATTTGACTGAGTAAGTGATTTTGTCCAGTCAGTAGTATGTAATGCAGGTTAGATTGTCTCGCTATTTTTGATTTTGTAGTTTCATTTCAAAAATTTTGGAGAAGAAATCAGAATACAATGGGACGATTCACCAGCTATTCACTGATTTTAAGAAAGCATATGATTCTATCAAAAGGGAACAGTTATACAGAATCCTGATACGATTTGGAATTCCGAAAAAATTGTTTCAACTAGTGAAGATGTGTCTCAGCGACCCCATAAGCAGAGTACGGATAGGTAAGGTAAGTAGACGGATATGTCAGATAGTTTCAAGATTCGCAACGGATTGAAACAAGGCGATGCCTTGTCACTACTACTGTTTAACTTTGCGTTAGAATATGCGATTTCACAAAATTAAAGAGGACAAAAAGGGCCTATCAGTGAATGGTTTCAATCAACAGTTCGTATACGCGGATGATGCAGATTTAATAGGGGACGATATAGATACACTACAAAGCAACACAGATGTCTTAGTACAAGCGAGCGATGAGATAGGTCTACAGGTAAACATATATAAAATAAAATAAATTTATATGATAACAAGCCGAAACACAGGGAATGAAGAAAATAAAAACATAAGAATTAGGGATGAGCTCATAGAGAAAGTAAACAAATTTAAATGCTTGGGAGCATAAGTAACAAGCAAAAATGAGCTCACGGAAGAAATAAAAAGTCGCTTAGTATTGGGGAACGCATGTTTCTATTCAGTCCAAAAACTAATAGCATGGCGATTAATATCAAGGAAATTGAAATTGAAAATATACAGAACTGTTATTCTGCCGGTATTACGTTACGGTTGCGGAAGTTGGAGTACGACCCTAGCAGATGAACATAAATTACGTGTATTTGAAAATAAGGTTTTGAGAAAGATATACGGGTCGAAACGCGACGAGATGGCTGGAGAGTGGAGGAGCCTGCATAATGAAGAACTCCACGGACTGTACGATTCACCAGATGTTGTAAAAGTAATGAAATCGCGACGACTAAGGTGGGCAGGCCATGTAGCTCGGATGGGAGAAAACGATTATATTCTATCCTGGTTGGAAGGCCGGATGGAAGGAGACCATTGGGAAGACCGAGACGTCGTTGGGAGGACAATATTAGAAGAGATCTTCGAGAAATAGTTGTTCGTGATGAAAACTGGCTCGATATTGCCCAGGATAGAATTCAATGGCGAACGTTTGTTACTGCGGGGATGAACTTACGAGTTCTATAAGCCATAGAGTTTGTTAGTTTCATTTCACTTTTTCAGCCTTAAAATAAGTACATTCGCGATAATTGGCAGGATGGTTGTCGCCGCAGTTGGCACAGGCAGCTGGTTGCGACCTGATTTTCTTCAAGCAATCTTTCGTGAAGTGTGATTTGGCGCATTCAAACAGCGTGGCTTGGACTAACATGTGTGTTTCGAATGACCAAAACGCTATCATTTGAAACATTACAGAATGTAAACGGGTTTATACGCCTCCACTTGAATGCGATAGCTCAAATTATGAAGAGTATACAGCCTTTGCATCCATAGTTGTTGACAATTTCACCAGGAAAAGTGGGTAGAATATTCTTTCATGTGTAGATTTGGCTCTTTCAAACAGTTGTGTTACATATACCGGTAAAACAGGAATGCCGAACTCGATGAGTACTTTCTTTATGTCTGCAGTTAGAGTATCAACTGGGAGTTTCCTGATAAAAAATTTTGGATGGACGTTTTATCTTCGATTGCTCAGATGCAAATTGAATGTTGTGTTGTAAACAGTCGGTTGAATTTTTTTAAAGAAAATCTGCTTTCGTAAGTGTGTGAATTTTGATTTGATCCTTAGAATTTGTGCAAATTAGCGGTAAATGTCAAATTGGCTGCAAAATCTTGATCAGTTTATATTTGTTTTGAATTCCGCAGGTAACTGTGAAGTTTCTGGTTCGACAGGAAAGTTCTACTTGACTTTATTGGAAGTACCTTCAGAAGTAGTTGCAGTATAAGGTTTCTTCTGATTTATGTCAGTGTCTTCTTCCGGGTTTAAACTACTGTATTTATTTTGAAAATTTACTAAGGAGTTTGTTTCGCGTTTCCTTTTTGAATATTTGACGGTTTTCTTTGGCGTTTGAAATACATCCATATCCGTGTCTATTTCAGAATCTGTAATTGCTGCAGAGGTAGTAGGTGGAGGTGTTGTAGGTAAGGTTTAGATTTAGTGGAGAGTCCAGGAGAGTGAATCAGCGAGGGACAGTCAGGACGTGATGATTCTGGGATTAATTCGGTATGCTGCTTGTATGACTTGAAACTGGCATCTTCTTAAGTTGCACTAGTGTATCACTTTCAGGTTTGTAATTTCAATTTCTTGGCGTGTGAAAGTCTTGTTATGTACGCTAGAGAGCAGTCGCATTTTATTAACCTCACCCGCGTAGACCGTTGTACCTCTTGTAGGCTTGCAGTGAACTACCATACCTCTCCTTCAAATTGCTAGTTATTTTATTTCAGGGGGCGTACTGTTTTACCGGCAAGTACCTGAACACATTTCATCTTCGCAGACTCCGTGCAAAAGCCGCAGCAAAAGACAAAAGCTCCACAAACTTCAGCATTCTTAGGTTGTGATGTTTTGTTCAGAACGGTCGTACCTTACTTGGTACAGCCTTGGTTTAACGTTTTGTAGGTGTTCGGTTCGGTAGGACTGACTTGGCTTAGATTTTCCTGAGTGACACCAGGCATGTACCAGGAAGCTACTTTCAATTTAGAACCTGACATATTGCCTACTGCATTTCGACCAATCTTATTCCGGAGCGATCCATAGGTACCCAGAAACTACAAATAGAATTCAAATCTAACGAGTGAAATGTGTAAACATGTTACTCTGTTAATTGACATATTTCTCCTTTAATGTCGGGTCAATATGAAGGAGTTAAATTGAGTGGCTTAAGGTCAGTTAGTGCAGCAGCGTTGACTTTAGGAATCAGAACATTCTAGGGCGTTACCGGTGGCCACATATCCTGACTGAGTTAGTACCAGGCCATTTATCCCCCGACACGCATGAGCTAGTGTTTATAATAATCAACAGAGAAAATAAACACACACTCACATAAATACAGGGTATGTGTGCGTGGGAGAAGGAATTAGTAAGAGAGAAAGACAAAACAAAAGAGAAAGAAGAGGAACAGATGAACTCGTGAAAGTAAGGGCAGGGAGAGGAAGATCATTGGAACTGGATTGACTTACTATTATGCTAAAGAATTAACACAAACACACTATTTTCTTTCTGATTCTAGCTAGTGATGAATCTTCTGTCTCCAAACAGAGAAGAATGTTTGATTGAGTTCTGTAAGTATTTGAAGATATCATTTTATTCGAAAAATTGCCCGCTAGGTTAGGATCGAACCGCAACGTCACATTCATAGTCAAAGAAGGTAACCACAACATCATACATTACACTCCCCAGAAGCTTCGTAGCACATGCTACAGTTTTTCTGCGTTGAAGAAGTACAAAAAAGTGTGCGCTTCATTTTAATGACTTGTTCTTAATTTTACTGTTAAACCTCACAGACTTTATTTTATCTCTTCCAAAAAATATTCATAAAACAAAAACTTTTTCCTCTCGTTCTTCTACAAGGACAGAAATTATTCCACTTTGGCGATTCGGTGCAGTGTTTCCACATCCATTCGGATTCGACGTTTAAGAAGAGAAGTTACTATTGGATTGATTACTTTTGGCTGGTAAAAGATCTTTGGTAAGAAAGGGGTTTGAAATTCTGCTATCCAGTTTTGGTACTCGTAAATCGATATAGCTGGACTATCCTGTCAGTTGAATAAAATTCCAGAAATACCATTACTACTTTCAGGATTTGATTTACTTTGCGGATCAACTGTCTTTATTTCTGTAAATTCTGTATGCCAGACAATACTTGAAAATGTTATCAGTCAAAGACTTTAGACAAATTATTGTTCGTAATATCCACAATAAAAATTCCAGGTGAAATAATAGAAATCATATCTAATACAGTAACTTCTCCGACAAAGAAACATTTCGAAAAATATGTATATTCAATGGAAAGGAATATGACTGCTTACTCTACCAGAGCATAACAATTCAAAATTCAGTGGTAGAATACCGCTGCAATACTTACCTTTTAATGTAATATGCGTCGTGCGGTACGTCTATAACATATCCGAAGGAAATGCGTTACAGTAATACGATCGATATGAAATTCCTATGCAAAGTCAACAAATTGCTTCATTTAATAATCTCATAAAATTTTGTCCTTTCCACAATTTTTATTTACATTTTAACACGTTAAGAAATTTTCTGCCTGCACCTTTTCTACAAGTTGTGGGGTGTCATGTACTGGTATTAAATTAGTCCTTCATAAGGCAATTTTTATTGAAAGAATTGTGCTGCGATTTTTGGATCTGCGGAAAACGGGGCACAAATCACGGATAGAAATACGAATTTAAAAGAAACAATAAACCAATTCTTAGTAATTGTTTGAAATATTGACGATGATAATGATATGTGTTCTGCTTGAAGGCAAGTACTCACCCAAAGATCTATAGGCAATGTAAACAAGTAGTTGTTTCCAATTGCTTTCAATAGGGTGAAGATTACGTCCTAAGAATGGGATCTAATGTTTAGCGTTGACTCCGAGCCATATGTATCCCAAACTGGAATCAAATGCGGAACCAGTGTGTTACAAGACAGCTTACTACTCACTCATCTACAGATGACACACGCTGAAACATTAATGATTAAATATTTATAGCCATATCAGTGATTAGTATTACGTATTTTGGCTGTTGAGAAAGACGGTGAAATGTCATTGACAGACAAAATATAGAGAAACGTAGTAAACAAATGGAATAATATTCATGAATTAGTTAAATAATTTCGCGGTTCGTTGATTGAAAAACCCCTGCTATACGAAATGTCAAATTTCAATAAATGGTACTAGTAGGGTAAAACGAGCGTTATAGATCTACCTTATCATACACTTCTTCTAACACAATAGTTTAATTTGTATTCCTTTTCAGTAATCATTATTACTTGACACTTTACTAGCATTCGCTCAGTCTCGCCAAGTTAAATTCTGGAAGGTACGGTACTTGAAAATGAAGTTACTTATGACCTTTAGGTATCTAAAGCTCACACCGGGGTAGTTTAGGGGAAAGGATGCGGGAAGAACAAATTTGGGGATACTATCCCACCATTTGCCTGGTGTGACTCTAGAAAACCCTGAATAAAACGCTTGTCCACTTCGGCCTGAGTTTTACTTCTATATTATTCACAAGATTAGACTAATGAAACCTATTGCAATGCAATAACTATTTCAATATAATTTTTAAAATGCACACTGGAAATAATATAGAACAGCCGTAGCTTAAGAAATAGAGCACTAGCTTTGCACTTAGAAAGTGTATGCGTTAGATAAAGGCCAGCAATTGGAAACCACAATTTGTTTACATTGCCTATAGATTTTTGGTTGAGTACCTGCATTCGAACAGAACCCCTATCATTATCATCATCAATATTTCAAACAATTAATAAGAATTGGTTTATTGTTTCTTTTAAATTCGTGTTTCTATCCGTGATTTTTTCCCTATTTTTGCAGGTCCAAAAATCACAGCACAATTCTTTTAATAAAAATTGCCTTATGAAGGACTAATTTAACACCAGTACTTGACTCCACAAAACTGGTAGTAAAGGTGCAGGCAGCAAATTTCTTAATGTGTTAAAATGTAAATAAAAATTGCGGAAAGTACAAAATTTTATGAGATTATTAAATGTAGGAATTTGTTGACTTTGCATAGGAATTTCATACCGGTCGTATTACTACAACGCATTTCGTTCGGATACGTTATAGCAATACACCATGACACACATGACATAAAAATGTAAGTATTGCAGCGATATTCTACCACTGAATTTTGAATTTTCATGCTCTGGTAGAGCAAGCAGTCATATTCCTTTCCATTGAATATACATATTTTTCGAAATTTCTTTGTCGGAGAAGTTACTGTATTAGATATTATTTCTCTCATTTCACCTCGATTTTTTATTGTGGATATTACGAGCAATAATTTGTCTAAAGTCTTTGACTGATAACATTTTCAAGTGTAGGCTGACGTACAGAAATTGCAGAAATAAAATCAGTTGTTCCGCAACTTAAATCAAATTCTGAACGTAGTATTGATATACCTGGACTTGTTATTGGAGCTAGGCAACAGAGGTTCAAACCCACTTTTTACCAAAGATCTTCTACACGCGAAAAGTCATCAATCCAATAGCACCTTGTCTGTTTAAACGTCGAATCCGAATGAATGTGAAAGCGCCGCACCGAATCGTCAAGGTGGAAAAATATATGTCATTGCAGAAGATCAAGAGGAAAAAGAAGCAGAAGTTTAAGAATAATTTTGAAAGAAGCATAATAAAGTCTATGAGGATTAGCAGGACATTAACGACACTGACATGAAGCGCACACTTTTTTGTACTTCTTTAAGACGGAAAAACTGTAGGATGATTTACGCAGCTTCTGGGGAGTGTAATGTCTGGTGCAGGGGTTACCTTCTTGGACTATGAATGTGACGGTGCGGTTGGATTCTCACCCAGCGTGATACTTTTCGAATAAAATTATATCTTCAACTATTTACGGAACTAAATCAAACATTCTTCTCCGTTTGGAGACATAATATTCATCACTAGCTAGAATCAGAAGGAAAATAGTGTGTTTGTGTTAATTCTTTAGCATAATAGTAAGTCAATCTAGTTTCAATGATCTTCCTCTCCCTGTCTTTATTTTCACGAGTTCATCTGTTCCTCTTCTTTCTCTTCTGTTTTGTCTTTCTCTCTTACTAATTCCTTCTCCCACGCACACATACCCTGTATTTATGTGAGTGTGTGTTTATTTTCTCTGTTGATTATTATAAACACTAGTTCATGCGTGTCGTTAGGTAAATGGCCTGATATTACCTGAGTCCGGATGGGCAGCCACTGGTATCGTCGGAGAAACTTTCAATTGCTATACCAACGTTGTACCAATTGAGCTACGGCCACTCGGTCCGTCTCTGTCATATTGACCCGGCATTAAAGGAGAAATAAACCGATTAAAAGAGCAACATGTTTACATATTTTATTCGTTGAATTCTAATTTATTTTATTTATAGTTTTAGGAACCTATGTCTTGCTCCGGAATAGGGTTGAGCGAAATGCACTAGGGAGTCCGCCACGTCCTAAATTGAAGGTACTATCCAGATACAAGCCTGGTGTGACTGAATAGAACACTGGGAAGACCTAAATCAGTACAGTCGCTCCTGGTACCGAACCAAGGAGCTCTTGAATACGAAGCAGCCATCGCTTTACCAAGTAATGTACGGCCGCTCAGAACAAAAAAATACTCGTATTGATGTTTATCACGTGGATGCAGATTTTTCAAATATTTGTCTGTAAAGTTAGAAATCTTTATCAGTTTCAGATGTTTTTCATATGATATTCAACAATCGATTCTTCTCTTTATTCTATCTCTCTTAAACATTATATATATATATATATATATATATCGAGCAGCCGTAGCTCAGTGGTAGGTTTGGGGTAGCATTCGGGAAGTCGTAGATTCAACCCCAGCGGGCGACGATCCTCACTGAAGTTTTTCTAGGTTTTTCCTTAGTCACACAAGACAAATGCCGGAATGTCACATTCAACTTATGATCTAGCCGACACCTTGCAGCATCCTTTACCCATTCTTGATCACGGTCTGAACCTCAGATGCCATAAATAAAATTCAATATATACAGGGTTTTAATAATACTGGACACCCCAACATAACTTGAAAAAGAAACAAAACATTAAAAATGTGCGCAGGTAACCTGATACCTGCGGGAGGAGGACACCTTATCAAGTATACGACAGTTCCACATAAGCAGTGTTGCCACCCAAGAACAAACTTATATTTGTTCAAATGGTACTAAGAATACTGTCAATTGAAAATAAATCTGCGAAGAATGATACCAAAATCGATGGTCAGTGTCGACAACTTCGGGAGATATGAAAGGTCAAAGTTGGAAAAAGAAGGAATGGATTGCAGCTAAATGCGCAACATTAGACCAGAAAATTGAACACGGAATGAAAATAGGATGTGGTCTTAACAAAATACCAAAATTTAAGTTCACTGCGACTTGCAGTGTTACCTCCCAAAAAGCCGAAAGAGTGGAAATTTACAATCTCTACTTTCGCAAAAAGTACCAACTTGACAAAAGTCACAAAAATAAACACGAAGACTCTTTGAAGGTCCAAAAACGTAATGACATTTATTTGGAAGCAATATCACAAAGCGTTCACAAGATACAGCAAAGGTGGGAAAAGGTGGCAACATTGGAAGGACATTTTTTATCCCTCAACACACGGAGCTGCAACGAGTATGGCGAATTTTGGTCTGCAACCCGATTGCCAGGATGATCGCTTCGCGAGGTACAGCGATGATGGCTGTAGTAACTCCTCCTCCTATTCCATAATTTCATTATAAAATATACACAAAAAGATAGTACGAGACCATTGGATATGCAAGTTACTTTATACATTTGCATGATAAACTACAGCAGGTATAAAGAATAAAAAACAAAGCTTTTAGCAAGTAAGATTTCCGAATACTATCTCAAACTAGCATCCAGATTACCTCCACTTCAGTACAAGATAGCTGTGATAAGCGCGGAGCAGACGTTAATGTGTCAGTCTTTCGAGCTTTTACACTTTGAGCAACAGTTCTAGTCCCGCTGGTGGCATTTGATTTTTGTTACTAAACGTGAATCAGTGATAACAAAAATGTTCGATTTACGTTAGACACACGCTTATTGACTTTTGTATATTTACAATTAAATGTTTTAAACAGGGTAGAATTTAATTTAGTTTGGTACCGTTCAAATTTCGACTAAACGAACACAGGAAGAAAGCTGAAAAATATGATGCAATGTATTAAGAGCCATTTTTAAAAATTAAATTGAATTGAACTTTTTAAGGCATTTAGGCATCTGAAGCACATGCCAGTATTAGGTGGGGGAAAGAATTGTGGAAGGTAGATGGCCAGGGCTTATTTTGTAAGTAGCACGCTAATGTGATTGAGGAAAAACCTCAGTCAGGATGGTCGACCGCTGGAATCGATCCCAGGACCTACCGAATGCTAAGCCAACGCTCTACTGCTGAGTCACGGCAGCTCGGACCATTATTTTGAAGTTCAAACAATGTGTTTTTATGGGTTAAAATATTTTTATAGTTATATTTTCATTTTCCTTACTTTATGAAAATAGGTCATGAGATATTAACAATACACAAGTTCAAAACCTCGGGAAAATGTGCCCTGCCAAGTATCAACCCCCAAAGTTGAAGGTCATGGACTCCTTTTGTTATGAAAATGTGAAAAAGGCATATTTTCAGGATGTTATAGCTTTGTAAAGCAACATCACCCTATGTTTGTGTTTACATACAGTGACAGCACTCTATTAGCTGATAATGACTGCTCATACACTTTATTGGGACGCAGTGATTCCGCCAGACCCCCAAATGTCGAGGCCCCCCAACTTTTTTAATTTTTACGGTCAAAAATCGATATATACTGTGGAAAATCTCAATAATACCCTCCCAAGTTTGACTTTACACCCCCATCTTCTTCTTCTTTTGATATATTCGGGGCATTGTTGCCTTGTGTTGTTGCATGGTAACAAATAATGAACTGAAAGCCGTTTTTGTGCTACTGTTACTCATTCTCCTGGATCTAGGAATTTCATGAAAAGAATATGGATAAAGAAGAGACGTAAAAAATAATATGGTGCAGGTATACTGGGAAAATACCTCTGTTTTCTATGCTCTACACTCTAAAGTCTCCAAACAACATAAAAGATACAAGTACGGTTTTAAGGCATAATTTTCAGTTAAGCAGCAACACTCCAAAATTAATTCTAGCGAAATTGAAAGTTCATGGTAGAAATAAACTATGGGATATGAAAAAAGTGTGGGGTCTGATTGTTGTTAAGTGTGTTATATAATCTTTCGAAGGCTGCTTTACTGAAAACGTTCCTGTTCGGCAGCGCTAGTTAAATATGTATGCTGACTTTTTGGCTGCTTACTACACATTCATCCCAGATTCCTTTTATTTAGCTTGCATCACTTATCCATTAAACTTTTAAACGGTCCATATGCTACTTTGTGTTAATAAGGAGTAAGATCAGAATTAGAATACAGGAATGCTATACATATAGAGACAAAATCGACCACAAAAGATGAATACATATATTTTGATAGATAATTATTTACAGATTTGATGTGTTGATCATGATACGATGACAGTGTGGTGAACAGTAGCGACGGGTTGATAAGGCTATCAAGAATTATTGGGAGATTATCGTCCTTTTAGTGTACAGCATTAAGTGGCTACGGTCCCGACGAGTATGAATGAGGACCCACGTTCAATCGATTATTCCACAGATCAGATTTGAACGATCTCTTTAAGGACTCCTCTATTTTGTGTTCCAGGAGAGACGGTTAGTTCAAACTGAATTGAACCAATACGAGGATTTACTCCCTCAGCCAGATGACTACCGGGAACCTCTAGGCTTATACAAGCAAAAATCCGCTCATGGGGATTCCCGCACATGTAATACCTGATACCAACTATATATAACCGTTTCTCATGAACACATGGGACTTGGGTTTAGTGACCAACTACGAAGTATCAGCAAATGACTTAAGTAGGGGGGATAGTATAACACAGAATACAGGTCAACAATAAGCTATAACGTGATTTAACTAACTTCAATTGGTTGCATAAGAAATTCGCTCGGCCCAAATAGGTACATTCAAAATTTAAATAGAGCTCAGAAAGAAATAACACTTACGTAAAAGCTCTCTGCCTGTCGTCTCTTCTTGGTTTGGCCTCTTCTCTGTTACGCACTACGAAGGCGTAACACGGAGATACAAACATTTCTTCATGCCGACTTTGACTAAAAATATTACAAGTCCCGAAGTTGCCAGAAATTCTAAGTCCGAAGATTTTGATTCCGGAGACTAACTTAAAGTTACTTTCCCTAAGCAGTGAGTTGACTGCATCTCACTACGGCCTATCTTACTCGTTCCAAACAATGTTGATGCAAGTATCGCACTGTTCGCACTGTGTTAACAAAGGCGGCTTTCGAGCATTATAAAGGAAATTAAAAGAAAATAACAGTGACTATAACAGTGAAAACGGAACGGGTATAGAAGGAAAAAATAACAGCCCATCTGTTCAATTTACCACAGCAACTTGCATCCGGGTACTTCTCCACAGCGCCGTTCGGCCGCTCTGCAAAGAAAGGATACATTCAAAAATGGAAAAAGAACAAAGGTATACGGTTAAGTTGAGCTGTTTGTTGGGGTCATCACACTCAAGTGCCCCGAAAATCTTCCGACAGCAATGCTTTTTCCGTAGCATTTTGCTTCTACATGAAAATACACAGAGTATTCCAACAAATATACAATCTAATATTAATAAATAAAATAAATTTAAACATTCACACTTCATAATCTTAATTAATAAAGATAGAGAGGAAAGAAAAGAATAATGCTGGCCAGTTTATTGAAAAGAAGGAAAAGAAAGAAATGAATTAAACACATTATTTAAATACAAAATTAATTTACATAAAACACGTTATTTTTACTTAACATTCAAATCAAACTTTCGGAGGACAAACTTAGTGGTGACAAATCCACTCCAGCTCACAAATAATCGTATTAGGGATGCAAAAGTGTTCATAATATATTCCCCTATTTCAGAACAACAAAGATTTTTTTCAATTGAAAGTCTCACAGTTAAATGGCTCTCCCTATATGTGATATAGGAGTGTTCTGATTTAAATAACAGTGTTTCTGTTTCTCACACGCGAAATTATACGCACTTACCAAATTTACTTTCCCTGTGAGTCAAACAACAGACGCTTAAAGACACAAACTCACTTGCTGCATTCAGCAGTTCCCAACGACTTACCACATAACAACTCACAAATGTGCCTCACCAAGTTCATCTTATCGGTTGGTCACTCCATTCGTCATTCTTCAGCCGATTCCGTTAGTCCTAGTGATACACATTCATTCCACACAAGGCTCTCTTCGAAGTGGATACTTCAGTCGGGGACGTTCTCTCACAGGTCCATTAGCAGCTTCTCTGTATGAATCAGTGAAGTCCCTCCTTCCTTTTACAAACTCAGGTAGAGGATGTGGCGGCTTCAGTTGATCAACATTTACTTTTATCTTCTTTTTACTTCCAGGTTTACAAATGACAGTTATTTCTGTTTATCTGACACTCTATTACAAACGGGCCATTGTATTTATGCATTAAACCAGCAACCTCATTTTTAGCAGCGCAAGAAATGTTTACTGATTTTAGAAGAACCTCATCATTTACTTTATAGCTATGGGGTTTTCTATGCTTGTTGTACTGAATCGTTTGCTTTTCCCTAGCTAAATTTTGAAAGTTCCAAGCGATCTTGAGAGCCTTATCAAACGAACCTTTTGCTCTCTCAACGTACTGGGGATTATCGTATAGGTTAGGTAGTTCTCTTCCGTAAAGTATATGGTTAGGGGAGAAACCAATTAAACAATAAATTTGGTTGTTGATGCTTCATTCCATCTGTTTTAGGTTGTCACTCCAACTCTTATGATCCCTACAGTACATACTTATAAGTTTTTTACATTTACCCACGGCCTTTTCATTGAGGTTTCCGCACGGTCTGTAGCGTATGGTATGAACTTCCTTTGCCTTGAGTAATTTGATTGTGGATGACCACAAGTTACAAGAGAAGACTCGGGCATTGTCAGAGACTATGAACTCGTAAAATCCGTTGGTGGAGAACTAGTCAATCAGGCATCTACTTACTGTAGTAGCTGTAGTCTTAATGGATAAAGCCTTACAAGCCTGCTGAAAGTGTTGAGGAAAACGAGTACATATTTGCTCCTTTCTCGACCACTGGCGGGAAGGGGTTCCAGGGCGTCCACCGCTACAGTAACGTTCGGGGATGATGCAGGTTTCGAAGACATAAATACCGGAGGCTTGGCATGATCGCTCTTGTACCGTAAACACGTGATACCTGATTTCACAAATTTAGCTGCATCGGATGATAATTTCCGCCAGAAATACTTCTTCCGTACTGCACTGATGGTTGGAGCTAACCAAGGATGTCCGCTATAAATGCTTGTATGGCAACTAACTAAAACTTCATGCTTCAAACTATCCGGAACCCACATCACCTGAGTTTCTTCTTTAAGAGAACCCAAGAAAACTTTCTTCTTTAAAATTCCGTCATCACCAATAGCGGAGCTGACCACGTGTCGTAGATATCTTCTTCTCTCCCTCTTTGGCAGACTTCTTACACTTACCGTTTCCATCAGATTTTTTGGATCGTTTTCCTGTTCATCAATTGTCTTATTAACATCTGTTTCTCCAGAAAACTGACAACTTCGTCTCCCTTATTTTCGGCCATACGTAACACATCAAAATATTTTCTTATCTCTTCATCACTGCTCTTGAGGTAAGGTCCCAACTCTTCAATTTTCTGGTGCTGACTTCTTCTCTCTTTCTTTCTTTCTTTCTTTAATCCGTTTACTATTATAAAAGTCCATTAAGCCAACCTCTCCGGAGTGTAGTTCCTCAATATCTATCACATTCCCATCTTCTCTCTCTATCCTTAGGTATCCTGTTTCTCCTTCATCTTCCAATGGGTAGACAGATTCCATTAATTCATTTCCTTTGTAATCTTCAGGCAGAAGATAACGTTCTCTAATGCGGCTTAAGTAATCTATGTAGTGCCTTCGGCCTGACAAGTGTTTGAGCGTTTGAGGATAAGATTCATCCATCTAACATACAATGCAGGAATATTCTTGGAGGTTAACATTGGGATAAGAGCTAAATGGTCAGTGTACATGTATATCCGAGTCCCTGCGACAGAGATATACTTGTCATACTTTTCAATCCCCAAAACTATTGCAAGTAGCTCTCGTTTAAAACTTGAATAAGCCATTTGTGCTCCAGTCAGTTTCTTGCCGAATACGCCACTACTCCCAGTTTCCCCCCTTCATACTCTGATACAATATCATTCCGCAAGCGTACATCGAATTGTCAAGGAATAAATATAATTCTTTTGACAAATCGGTAAGTAATAGCCGCTGTTCCATTGCAAGCCTCTGTTTCAGTTGAAGATGTCAAGACTTCTCACATTGTTCTGTCCAGGCAAACTTGGTGTCCTTTTTCAGGATGTTAGAAATTGGATGTAAAACTTTACCTAAGTCTGGCAGAAAGGATTTGAAATAATTGAGATAGGCACAGAATCTTTGCACCTCTTTCTTCGAAGTACGTCTCCTCAGTTGGTCAGCCATCCTTCTCCTTTTTTCAGTTCAGTTCCATTTTCCATTGTTAAATTCAAACCCGAGGTACTCATATATTTTCCGGACCAACTGCTGCTTCTCTGGACCAACAGCTAGGTTCGCCTGACGCATTCTCTCAAGGAAATCTCTCAATAAAGAGTAGTGTTGTTCAATGGTGTCGGAAATTAGGCTAACATCGTCATAAAAACAATTGCATTAACCATATAGAGCGGACCTAGCACCATCTCTATCAGCTTACGTAGCGTAAAAGGTAGAGAACAAAGCCTATATACTCAAGTGACATATCTATAAATTCCAAGATGAGTTATGAATCCAACGTACTTTCTAGAGTTTTCTTCTATAGGCACCTTTATCACCTTTTTTGTAAATCGGAACTATTATTGAGGTTTTCCATTTCTTTGGGAGCTCCTCCTTTCTCCATATAGCACTTATCAATTTATGTAGTTCTTTGATTAGTGCCGTTCCTCCTGCTTTAATTAATTCGGCTGGAATATTGTCTATTCCTGGTGATTTGAAATTTTTCAATTTCTTTACCGACATTTCTATCTCGATTTCGCTAGATTCCGGAATCCACGGTTCTGCGGAACGTTTTTCAAATTCCTCTGTTTGTTCCCCGGTGTGTACATTAAGAAGTTTGTCGAAATAACTTTTCCACACATCGACAATTTTAGTCGGATCAGCCTGAAGATCTCCACGTTCATTTCTAATCATTCTTAACCTCGGCTCGTAAGCTTTTCTTAACGAGTTTGCCCCATTTCGTATGTTATTTGTCTTCCCGTTTTTCTCTATCTCCTGAATCTTCTGGGCCAGATATTTTCCTTTTTGTTTCTGAACCCGCGTGTGGCGTTTCGTTTCGCGTTACTGTAGTTTTTGGTATTTGCTACGCTTTTGTTACTTAGCCATCGATGCCTTGCTTGTTTTCGTTCCTCATGAAGATTAAGGCATTCTTCATCAAACCAAGGTTTGTTTTTCTATTGTTTCTTCTCACCTATGCGTTCCATCGCTGCGCTCTTAATTGTTTCACGAATTGCCTCCCACATCTTACTTACATCAATTTCATTATTATTATCATCATCATTATTATTATTACTCGAGTCGACTAAGATTTCGAACCTATTTGAGAGTTCGAGTTGGTAATCTCCTTTTATGCTCGGATTATTTAATCGTTTCACTTCGAATTTCAGTTGTTTTGACCCCTTGCTTTCTCTGTTCGCATAACTTTTCCCTTACTTTTGTGATCACTAATTGATGGTCGGTGTCACCTTCCGCTCCTCTGTACGACCTAACATCCATTAGGTTGGTGGGTGTTCGTCTGTCTACTAATACGTGATCTATCTGGTTGAGAGTTTTGCCGTCCGGTGAGAGATACCCATGTGTATTTGTGTTCAAAGTACGTGCTCTTTACCAGTAGGTTTTTCGAAATCGCGAAAGTTATCAGTCTTTCTCCATTGTTGTTGGTCTTTTCGTGAAGGCTGTATTTGCCTATAGTAGGTCGATATTTTTCTTCCCTCCCTAACTTTGCATTGAAATCACTCAACACAGTTTTCGAATTATACTTCGGCATTCGATCAAACAGCCTTTCTAGCTGATCGTAGAATATATCTTTGTCGTTATCAGTAGCCACCTCGGTCGGAGCATAGACGTTTAATAAAAACGTGTTACCCTATCGAGTACATATCGTAACGTACGATAGTCTTTCGTTTACGAACTATATACTCTGAACCGCCTGAAGGATATTGTTCTTAATGAGGAATCCTGTTCCGAAATCGTGAGACTGTGTTCCCCATAGTAGAAAGTGTACTTGCCCTGTGGGATGCTGTCTTGACCCTCCCACCGAAATTCTTGTATCGCTAATATATCTAGCTCGTACTTCTCGGTCACGCGTACCGCCACCTGAAGAACACCCGTTTGGTATAATGTTCGTACGTTCCACGTTCCTGTTGTAAGGTCTTTCTTAATCCTGTTCTTGGAGCCCACTGAAGCAGTCCCCGCCCGGACATCCGAATAAGGGGCTAGTTTACCTCCAGAGTATTTTACCCCAGGAGAATGCATGAACCATCTGTTACTATTTCTTGACATGTTTCAGCGGTGTAAAGTTGTCAGCTCTACGACCTCGCAGAAAAGGTAGACATTCAAGATGTCGCCCTCTGTCCATCTCTGAGAATGGCCGATGTCATTCCTCTTCAGCCTCAGAGTGGTAATGGTGATGCTGTTTCCCCTCACCATGATACTTATGTTCGGGATTATCTTCCCTTAGCCTTTGTAGATCCCTCTACTAACTGCAAGGCAGCAGTACTGGTTTTGGTCAGCCTAGGAACATTTCCGGTACCCACCATATCTGGTCGACATTCCCCGATCCACCACCTGGGGAGGCGCCTGGTGGGAGACCAGTTTCTCAGTTGCACGAATTACTAAAGAGTCTGTATATTAAGAACGTGGTATTTCAGACAAGGATATGTACATAACTTTTATCGTAGAACTGAAAATGACTTGATAATGTGTATGGAGAAAATTGAACCTGACATATTGAAACTGGTTAAATCAATAGTCTCAGAAGTAACAACACTTCGCTCCTTTGAATCCGTAATGGCGGAATGCGACATATATCCTGAAAGAACCAGTCTTAATTAACACGCATATGGATTCCAGCGTCAGTTGATATGGTACTGCCTTCTGTTATATTTTGGGCTATGCCCTGAATGTTGTGATTTTTGTTGAAAAGAAATTTAATTTATATAATTTGTCATTATCTTTTTATTTATTTGTTTAACGTAAGCTGATAAAGTGAAAATAAGAAAAATAAGCGCGTCCTATGCATTGTTAATGCTTTTAAATGTTTAAGAAGTTCAGCAGATGACCAACAGATGGCAGCATATTTTTATGCATGGCGGCAGGTTTAAAGTTCAAAATTGATGCATTAAATAGTTGTTTCTAGTTATAGATTAAAAGTAAAAAAGCATTTGGTTATTGATAATTAAAAGTTTAAAAAGCTGTAAATGAATTTAAGCTATTGTAAAGATGCTGAGATTTATTATTCACAGGAAGTTCATGTACATGGTAATGTAAATAAGCTTGTCAGGGAACGCTAATAGACAACTTTTACCTATCTGGGAAACACACTGTTGCCAAACAGTAAGAGTACCAGTTTATTTGATTGAGTTTTGTGGAGGACTTCGTGGTTACCACAAGTCAACATCACCAAAAGGACGAATTGTTGCCTCTTAGGAGAGCCACAGTGGTTCTTATCATCTCATTCATTTCATTGAGACTGTTTGACGATTAGCTCTCTCATCTTCAAGAGAGTTTCCCTCTCTTCTGGCTTCGGCCATGCCTCCACTCCCCGAAAACTCGCACGGGAACAGGGTGACAAAGATCAGGGGACGATCTTCATTCTGGCAAACTGAAAGAACAGCGTAATCGATCTAGATCTCCTGTTCAATCTAACCATGACAACAACGATGCAGACTCATCAGCAATGGATTTTTCTACTCCTGGCAATGACCATCCACCGATCTTCAATTTTCTTCTCACAAATGCTGATCCGAAATTCTCCAATCCAAAGCACGTCTTGATACAACTTCAGAAATACTATCCAAGAGCAAACTTACAGGAAATTGTCTTCACGCGAAATGGAATCCTCATCAAATCACCAGATCCAAATCTTGCTCGTACGATCTTAAACAAAGTCACCTATACCATTTTTGGACCTACTGCCAATCTTCAATCATTAACTCCTACTACAAAAAAGCAACAACCTCCTCCTCGTCGCTCCCCTACTCTCTCTGTAGTTCTCAAAGGAGTACCACTAACATATACCGATGACGAAATTCTGGATGAACTCCGCTTTGAATGTTATGAAGTCAAACGTGTCATCAGAATTATGTGCAAAGAAGGTCCAACTTACTTAGTTCGAGTTCTGTCTGACTCCAAGGAGACAATTGACGATCTACTTCAAAACGGGGCTTACATCTACAGACGTCGACACCGTGTTGAGCCATCTCGTACAGCAGTCCCTATACTTCTCAGATGCGAACGCTGTCAAGCATATAATTCTCATAACACCAAAGATTGTCCAAACGCCCCCATTTGTGGACACTGCAATGAAAATCATGCTACATCAAACTGCACGAATCTTCAAAAGCCTCCATCCTGTAACACCTGTCACAAAAACCATCCAACGTATAGCTACAAATGTCTTCAGAAGCCAGAACCTATCCCTGAGAAACCAGAACTTACAGTACCTATTCGTACCACTGATACTGCTACTGCTCCCACAAATTCATTAAAAGAACCCATCACTGTTGAAGACTTACTCCGTTTCACCACCATTGTACTTCAAAATGTTCATCCTTTTCTCCGTCATCATATACTCACGCAAATAGACAATACAGCAAAACAACTCTTTGGATTACATCTCTCCGCTACCTACACTGGACCATACGCACACTTCTCCATACAATCGATCTCTCTAAATGACTCAGAATGGCCTGCACTTTAATCATCATGACAGCTACCTTTCTTTTCTTAAACATTCGATCCTTAACAACTCATAAAACAGTCTTTGAACAACTACTAAAGGACGAACACGTTACAGCCTTTGCACTTAATGAAACCTGTCTCACCCCTAAGCACCATCCTCGGATTCCTAAATATCAACTTCTGCGTCATGACTGCCCACGACCATATCTTCGAGCCAATGGAGGCACAGCGATAGGTACTTATCATACTCTACCAGTTCGCCACCATACATTTCCAGCTCCACATAATCTACCAGAACATACCTTCGCTACTTTATATCTTCGATCCAAACCAATCACTTTTTGTACCATTTATGTCAGACCAGGCCATCCTATCCCCTACGAATTCTTTCAATATATTGACAACAATTTCCGCCATTATCTTATTATGGCCGACATCAATATTCACAGCCGCACCCAAGCAGATATTATTCAATTTAATAACTACATCTCAAACGTCTTAGCCGCCAAGCTACACGACCTACCATCCCCCTCACGACCTATCAGTAATACTACACCCGATGTCGTTCTTAGCTCAGCTTCTTTAAATATCAACAATCTAAGACTTCTTCCTCCTTTCGGCAGCGACCATGCCCCAATATTACTGGATATTTCCAATACTCCAAGGCCGCAATATCATCAGCCACCTATCAAATTCTTAGATTACCATCATGGAAACTGGCCTCAATTCCAAACAGATCTTACACAATCACTTCAAGACTTACCTGAACCTGCTACTGAACAAGACTTATATGCTCTCGTTGATCATCTCACGCACTCACTGGAAATTGCCTCACAAGAAAATATACCTCTCCGCTCTCGTTACCCTCACAAACCCCCTATTCCTCCGCAATACCAAGCCATAATCTCTGCATCTCGGAGAGCTTTTAGAGATTTTCAACTCACCCAAAACCCGATTCCATTAGAACAACATAGACGTTGGAATCGCATGGTCCGCAACTACCTTGACGCTTACAAACGCCGTCGTTGGATCCCTACCTGTAACTCACTCTCAACTACATCACATCCTACCAAATTCTGGCAAAAATTTAACCAATTAACCGGACAACGTGACCATACTACCTATCCTATCATCCAAAATAACAAACCCCTCCAATCAGATACTGAAAATGCAAACGCTTTTGCATCCTTCTTTCAAGATATCTTTACAACTACTGCTCATCCTCCCCATCTCACACTCACTCCTCTCATCGACACTCTCCAATCCACAATCCCCACACTTACAACCTGGCACACATCACCACCACGAAAATTCTCCCCTCACTACTCCCATCACACCGGACGATATTCGCACCACCCTTCGACCAAAACGTAATACCGCTCCTGGTTTCGACAAAATTACTTACAAGCTTATCAAATCCTCCCCTCCTATCCTTTATACACTCCTTGCCTCCATCTACAATTTCATTCTCCGTACTGGATTCTACCCGCCCCAATGGAAAATTTCAAAAACACTCCTCTTCATCAAACCTAACAAACCTCCAACTGTTTTATCATCCTACCGTCCCATCCAGTTAACCTCTGTTTTCAGTAAACTCTTGGAACGTATTCTTGTTAGCCGCATGCACTCCCACCTCACAGAACATAACCTTCTCTCTCTCCATCAAGCCGGCTTCAGACCCCATATTAGCATCTCCGATCAACTCTTACGTCTCACCACCGCCATCACCAATCATTTCAATACTTCCAAACCTTCCTGTCTTTTATTATTTGATCGCGAAAAAGCCTTCGATACAGTTTGGCATGCTGGACTTATCGCTAAGTTCCATCATTATCATCTCCCTAACTCGTACATCCGTTGTATCCATTCTTTCATTTCCAATCGTATGACCTACATTCATGTCAATAATACTCTATCCCATCCCATCTTTATCCATAGTGGAGTTCCCCAGGGTTCCGTTCTCTCACCCTTACTCTACATCTTATATGTTGCGGACATGCCTCATTTACCACCAAATGTATCACTTTATCAATACGCCGATGATACAGCCTTTTTAACTACCGCTAGAACTATCCAAGAAATAAATCGCACTCTCCAACCTGCCATTGATGCATATACTTCCTGGTGCTCTAAATGGCGACTCAATATCAATTCTCAAAAAACACAAGCCCTCATCTTTCTTCCTCCTCGCTGCCGCTCTCGCATCCAACGCAACCCTCTTCTTCTAAATATCCATGTAAACGGCACACTCATCCAACCATCTTCCCAAGTAACATATATCGGCGTTATCTATGACTCAAAGCTCACCTGGAAACCACAACTACAGAAAATCAAAACTCAAGCTACCAATAGACTTAACCTTATACGGCGGCTAGTGGGTACCACCTGGGGTTTGCACACAGACACAGTCATTACAACCTATAAAGTTTTTCTTAGACCTGCTCTCACCCATGGCCATCTTAGCTGGATCTCTGCTTCAGAAAACCTATACAACCGACTTGCCATTTCTGAACGTCACGCACTCCGCTTAGCTTACCGAATTAAACTCCCAGCCCCCACAGCTGATCTATATCGCCGCATTACCTTTCCAACCATCACCCAGCACTTAGAATCCCTCCGCACAAAATACATCACCAAGGCCATTGCAGAAGGAAATCCTCTCTTTCTTGACGCTTTTCAACAGGATTCATGACACCCCCCCACGATATCAGTACACACCGTTACAACATCTCCTTACACTCTATCATAACACCCTGGACGACAATGACCCCCAGAAGGCCGATTTCGCCATCTATAGACCATTTCATCTTAGCCCTCATATATACCCATCACAGCACTAGTGTTTCATCAATGTAGAAATGCAGCGGGCTTCATCTGTTTTTCATCAGCTCTGTGACGCCCCAGAGCAGAAGATAACACTGCACTTGTATAACTAACCAACCCCTGTGTTTGTGGCGTCTTTTGCACTTCACTCATCTTTCTTCTATGCCCCAATAGCCCGGCCAACCACAGAACAGTTTTTCTTCCCAATTTTTCTTCTTTTTTCTACCCATGGATAAACAGATTTAAAAAAAAAGAACTAATTGATGCCCCAAATACTAAATACAAAGATGCCCAAAACTCACTTTGCCCCATATAAATAAAGGCAAAACCTCAATACTTCTAAATCCCTTACCGAAGAAAGGGTGTACCCCTTTGAACGGCTAAACTTGAAAAAAAAAAACGCTAATAGAACTTCCATTAATCGGATATATTTTCTGATTTTAAAGAATCAAACACTTAAATTTTATTATATGAGTTTTTCTTTCGGGGCAACTTGCTCTATGTTATAAGAAAAACTATTATCTGCTCCAAGGAAGCTGAAAAGCGCCGCAGGGCAGTATGAAAGCTCTAAGACTTTAGGTTTTTACGATTACCTTTGTAGTCTCCTTCTATGCCTAGTTGCATATTGATTTGGAGCAATTTGGTAGACCTGTCGGAAGCTAATTTTATGCAAGATGTAACTTCAGCTGCTTTCCAAGTTTCATGCGAAGAATCTACCTATTAGAAGCCCTGAGATTTCTAAGTAAAAATTCTACCGTTTTAGCCAGCCGAAGGAATAATCATTGAAATATAAATATTGTCACGACAAAGTTATCCTTCAGTGAAGACATTATATAGTACATTCAAAATATATATCCTAATAAAAGTCTGATATATATAGAGTACATTACACAGTCAGCAATGGGTTCGGGAGTTATGGGCCTGTTAAAATAGAAATAAATGGGAAATACCACGTCTAGGCATTTCCTTGACGTCTCTTCCTGCTAACCTGAATATAAGCAATAACTGGAATAGAGCAGAAGGTATTTCAGGACAAACTCCTTTGATATCGTCCAATGATAATTCAAGAATCAAGACTTTATCAAGTAACAAGGCATGTATATGGATATAAGACTTCCTGGAAAACAACTTGAGGTTGAATAATTGGTCCACTGGAAAATACTGTGAGAGAGATTTATTTGTCTTTTAGAATATATCTCAAGGCTTTATGGATTGCTGAATATAATAATCAAGAAAGGCAATGAAAGTTTTAAACAAGACTTTAATATGTTTCAAGACATACTTAAAGTAGTACACTATATCATGTGCTGAACAAACTCATAGCCTAATACATAGAAGTAACTATCAGCAAACGCAATATTTAAAAATTAGTAAAACATAATTGCCCCACATTTAGAATACAGTGAAAAATCTGTAGTAATGTAAGTAAATCTTGACCGACAAAATCATTTAGAACCAAAGAACAAGTCAATTTCATTCCGAAAATATGACATTGTTAAGATAAAACTGTCATAACAAATATACTAGCCATCTTTTCATAAATTAAAAAAAAATAAAAACGTAATTTGATATAAATACTCCCTGGGTACCGGATCAAGGAATATGTGTAAATGCTAAATTGAATCTTATTCTCTTGTATATTATCTGTTAGTGTTTGACTAGAAAATCTCCATTTCCGAAACATAATACAATAATAACGTAGACTTACAAGAAGTCTAGACGTGGTATTTCCTACGTATTCCTATGTTAACTTTACAGTATCCCATAACTCCCAAACCCATTGCTGACTGACGCTGGGAATCCATATGCGTCTTAATTAGGACTGGCTTTTTCAGGATATGCCATTACGGCATTACGGATTCATTACGCATTACGCATTTCGCCATTACGGATTCAAAGGAGCGAAGTGTTACTTTCAGATTTCGCGCTAACCTAGTAAACTTGTGCAATCTTTTGTAACGTTTTAATTCTTTTCGTCTTTTTTTTAAAAAAAAATTATGTAACATTTACTTTTCATTTGAAAACATGACAGTTGATGTGGTGCATTTGATAATAAATATCCTAATTATATTACCGATAATCTATTCAATAAATTATATTATATTTAGTAATTATAAAAACATAAAATTAAATACCTTCTTTGAAATATATTAGTTTTAGCCTACGAAACCTCAGTTAAATATATTTGTTCACCTCCCCTTGCGACCCCTTTTTGAAAAACCACGAGCCTCCAGCGTGTTCCTAGGTACATATGCCTTAACCACTGAATAGTTACATGTTCAGCTTATAAATAAGTAACTTCAACGCGTGTATCTCCGAAACTTTAATCAGCAAAGTGTAATTGGAAAGACACTATTTAGTGGTTAAGGCATATGTACGTAGGAACACGCTGGAAAAACTCATTGTCAGCAATTTGGAAACTCTTCACAATATTGACAATTTACAATCATCAGCAAACTCTCATAAAGAAAATTAAAGAAAAAGAAAATGTTTCGAAATGTTCCTAGCATTACAAAACTATGGACTAATATAGCAGCTTACTTCTGGGTACGTTAGAACTTCGAAAAGAATCATGATAACAACAGTTAAACACAGTAACTTCTAGACCACTTGCTGTCTGAGTGAAATATAGAAGTTTCGTTTTATAACTTTCATCTTACTGCCAATTGGAATATGGAACAATTTGAAATTCTAAGGTTCTTAAAATTATTTCTTGAGTCAAACCCGTTGACACTAGGTATCACTCGATCACTTTTGTCATTTGGCATTTTCACGTACACCCTGAACTCCGTTTCCTCCCCCCTAGGGGACACGGAGTGGAACTTTTATAGCTCAAAATGTTAGCCCCTTAAATAATATATAACTCGAGGAGCTATTTGAAATTTTCAAGTTGAACTCCGTACCCTAATTGGGGGGTGGGGTGGAACTTTTAAAGCTAAATATTCAAGCCCCTCAAAATAATGAAATACATGTTTTTGCGTTTGCTCATATTCGCAGTCGTTTCGAAAATACATGGGGTGGCAGCGGACTTTATGGACATCCTGTATATATATATATATATATATATATATATATATATGTGTGTGTGTGTGTGTGTTTGATTTGTATTTTGTTCCAGTTGGCAAGCTAGTTCTTGATAAAAAATCTTTCTCTCTCCTGTCTATGTCTGTAATATTTATTTCAATGACTATTAAGTTTCATGCTGGCAAGCGAAAACATTTGAAATCGTTAGGTCCTTCCTGTGTATGAATCCTTCTCCTCTATCTTTGAAGGGATCTATATGCCCAATAATATCATATTCCGGATAACCATTTTCCGGAAACTCTATGAATGCTAGTTCTTGAACAAAAAAGTATATGTATCTAATGAGTTTTTGAAAAGAGATATAAAGCTTGTTGTTTAGCTATATTATGATTACCAACAAGATTAAGAGTAGCTAGACTATAATTTTGTAACATATTGACCGGAAAAATATCTTTGTGAATTTTGAACATAATTGCTTAGAAACACAGAAGATCATATAGAGATACAAATGTTTTACATAATATTACATGAACGAGAAGAAAAGTGAATAGCGTTAATATGACGATTGTTACCCACGCAATTATTTTGCGCATTGTAAACAATTACAAGTGCTAATTGAATTAATAGAAGGAGTGTGATGATTCCCTCGCTACTCACTAACCACTTCGGAGCCTTTCGAACGTGTTTGGAATCTGCTCGATTGGATATGTTTTTGGATACAACTAGCTTTGAAAGTTTTATATGTTTTTTTGCCACTATTGTCTAGTACTACGGTTTCATTTTGAGTTTGTTTTTGGATCTTTATTATCATTTTTTGGACCTGTGCCCGTGTCAAAATGTGCGTTGGTGTTTTGATTATCTATGTTGGTTTAAGACCGGATAACATCCATTTCCGCACAAACGCCCAGCATATCCGTGTCGAAAATTTCTTGTTCAGATTGATTAATAAGTTCATGGTCGGGGATCTTATCGTTTGTTCCAGAACAGACGAAAGATGTTGCGAAGAAATGGAAAATAACGTAGCACTTACCTTGTCGTTGCCACTAACGTAAGGAATTACCTGTACTATCTGCACTGCCCTCCCCTTCATTCTAGCTGTTCTTCCAACATTTTTGCCAGGGTCAGAGGAAAGAGGCGTCCCCTCACTTGTTCTTACTTAATTTGATTTGAGAAAAAAGCACTACTCCTTGTGCGTTGAAAAGGCAAATGTGGGAACTCTTGAAAATTTAGATTAAATGTCACCTCGCGGAGAAGGTACGGATTTGGAACATTTATTGCCTGTGTTGGCTATATTATTGACACTATGCTCCGTACTGTCATGACTCAAATGCGCATATTATTTACACCGAAAATATTGTCTTGGCTGAACTGGGTTATTGAAACCTCCGGACGGACACTTTAAAACGGACACTTTGAAACCTCCAATAGCCAAGTGGATAGGAACGTCATTCCGTAAGTTTTCATGGTGACATTTCGTCTACCAGAATAAACAGGGGAATGATAATTTATTATTAAGTTTAAAGGATTATTGTTTCACCGCTAAGACTTCCCCATACTCCAAACGTGAGGAAACTTCTAAATTGTCAGGCACTTCTTGTGGAAGGGAGTGGATGATGAGGGATTTTAATTGGTCATGAGGTAATTCTAAGGTTATAGCATATACGTTTTCACCGTCAACATTTTGTACGAGTCCATTGTGTTTTTTATAAACTGTTCCACTAAATTAGGTGATGCAAGTTTTAAGTAAATACTATGAGTGTATGAGTCGATCTGTATAGTTATAACATCTTCTAGCTGTAGATCAAACAAGTCAAGTAACCAGATATGAATTTCCAGGGCGAGTGTTCTTTTGGGATAGATGTGAAAATCCAATTTCAACGTATTCTGTCGGACAATACGCTGATTTGATTCTGCCATCATTAATATTAATTGCTTTTCTATTTAAGCACTAGAATAACACTGCTGAATAGGAGACACTTGGACTTAACTAAACACGAAATCACTGACAACCCACTCCACTCTCTGCACTGAAGCACGGCGCTGCCACGAAGCACGTCTAACTCGTTCAACCATAGCACACCGATCCCTTCATCTATTAATTTACTTTGAGAACCACTCTTCTTTTACGGTATTTGTAGTAACATGCAGTCTAGAACGCAGTGCCACGAATACAGAACGTCGTTTTACCAGAACGTAATCATGTAAGATTAACAATAAAGAATACTTACTTTCCATCTTTCTTTTTTATGTGCATTTATCCTTCTCTAATACTTCGACCATCACTGCACTATTAAATCTGTATTTCTCATAAGTGCAATATGTTGCCTTAGATAAACGCATATAAAGCGATATCTATGTCATAGTTGAAAATACTTCACATTTACGCCCTATTAACGAAATTAAATTTTCGTTGAAATATAGTTTAGAATTCAAAATGTTTTCAACATGCAAATTAGAACATGGGAAACGTAGTTAATTTTATTGTGCTCGCTTTTAAGCACATTTTTATGCAATTAACTTAGAAAGATAATCTAGGGCACAGTTCAATATAATAGTTATAGCCATATTAACGTCCTATCAACGAGATCAAATCTTCGTTGGAATATAGACTGAAATTCAACTTGCTTTGAATATGAAAAAGATGACACAAAATAATAGTTAATGGCATTCAATTAGCTTTTAATTACATATCTTATTCACTCTAAAAATACTCGGGTTACAGGGAAAATACGTTAAGCAAATTTTCTTTGTCGTAACGAAACATATATTCATATTTATGATTTCTGACGTGTCGGCAGTTACAATAAATGTTGATTCAGCATTGCTTAGTGAATATTGTTATATTTACCATATTTTTAACCATATGATTAACAATACTGATTTGTTAGCGGGGATAAATTATTGTTGATTTAAGCATATTCAAAGATTAATCCTGCACATGCGGACACCTATAGCGTACTTCTTGCTACGGGATGAGAAAGAACATTAGATCGCAATATTTATCGCTACAATAACAGAAAAAATGAAAAGTTACTACAAACGCTCCAACTTTGACCTTTATGATGAGTTCTGGATAATAATTGTGATGATGAATAACATTAATATTTAAATATGTTAAGAAATTTGCGCATGTTTCTATTACCGTTGTGAAAATGTGTATTTGCACTGTTTATAGTTGTGGTCAACCGATGGCACAGCTTTTAAGAAAGAAAAACATAGACACTGTATGTTTATTATTTTTATACAATCGGGTTATACTTTGTCGAATTAAACGTAGGATTATTCCTCTTATACACTGACATATGTTTAACGAATTTGCTTAAAGGATTTTGGAAGATATGCCACATAAATATTTATTCTTGCAGATATTATTGCGAGTCGTATGCTACAAGTAATAGCAGAGCGATTCATCTATACATAACCAAACCTAGCTTAACGTTGGATGGTTAGCGTGTTACCGATGACCCAGTGTTGAATACGCACAGGCGAGACAGGCCCGTGTACCCCCTAATTGAGTTTGACGGCAATTTTGATTGTCGGAGGGTGAAGTTAGCTGGAGACAGCAGTCATTGCACAAAGACTGATCATCTCGTCTACCATTTTGATTCTCGTTTTCGTCTTTCTTCCCCTTATTATCTCACGGGCTTCGGCCCCAGGACGGACTGAAAATATGGTGGACGGCTTTCACACAGGACTTCCGGCTCAGGTTAAAATCCCATCACCAAGCGACTTTCGAACTGTACATCGATCTAGACATTCCAGAAAAACCTCAGGCAATGAATCTCGAACTCGGTCTCTCACTCCAGTAGGTAACAATAACAACAAAGCACCAGATTCACCTCCAAATAAAAAACAACATGTTCAGCGTTACAACGATAGTGATAGCGATTCCTCTGACGGTATGCATATTGACAACACTAATTCATCACTTTCTGTACCAATGCACTCTTTTCTGCTAAGTAATTTTGATTTAAAATTTCAAAATCCTAAATTGCTTCTAAATCAGTTTCCCAAATATGTACCTAGACAATCAATTTCACAACTCATTCCCACCCGCAATGGTATCATCGTCAAATCTCCAGACCCTAATCTAGCTACAACCATACGAAATAAGTTCAGTTTTGAGATTTTTGGAACATCCGCTAAACTGACTAATCTATCATCTGCACGAACTAAACAGCCACCACCACCACGAAAGTCACCCTTACTATCAGTCCTTATCTGTGGTGTTGACTCTACCTGGATAGACGAAGAAATAGCCGATGAACTCAGACAAAAAGAGTATGAATTCACCAAAGTTATTCGCATCAAATGTCAGTCAGGCCCCAGCTATCTTGTTCGTGTCCTCACTCAATCGCAGGAAACCATCAACGATCTATTCACACTCGGAGCATATATGTATCGTAGAAGGCATCGTGTAGAACCATCTCGCACCCAAGCACCAATACCTATCAGATGTGAAAAGTGTCAGACCTATAAATCTCATCCCACTCATCAGTGTCCTAACCAAGCTAAATGTGGCTTCTGTTCCGGTTCTCACCCTACTCGACAGTGTTCAAACATGCAACTCCCACCTAAATGCTCTACCTGCAATGAACCACATCCGACTTACATTTACCGTTGTAAAGCTCGACCTCCTCCTGAACCAATTAAACCCGACCTAGTAGTACCACTCCGTGTCACTGAACAACCACCAAATCTTGACTTCTTCCAAGACAAACATCCCATATTGCAGCAACCTATCACCGTAGAAGAGATCTTATCCTTTGTCACTCTCACCCTACAAAATGTCCAACCATCCCAACGACCACATATCCTACAACAAATTCAAACTGCAGCCAAGCAAGTATTCCATGTCACATTTCAAGTTACCTATTCTGGTCCTTTCGTTTATTTCGTCACAGCACCACCTACCAACTCTCCATAACTACCCATCAATCACAAACTTACATTTCATTATGGATATAGTAATAATATTTGTTAATATCAATTCACTTCTAACTCATAAATTACTTTTCGAATCACTTCTACTAGAAGAAAAGGTGCAAGCTTTCATCTTAAACGAAACCCGTTTCACTACAAGCATCCACTGTAAAATCACAGGCTACAAGTTCATCCATCAAACGAGCACCATACCAGCACTTAGAGCAAATGGAGGTGTAGCAATCGGACATAAACCTTCAATACTTCATCGTCCTCACCATATACGTCACATGCAACTCCCTGAATATCTCATTTCCACCATTTATTTAAAAAATCTATATGTTACCTTAGTCACAATCTACGTCAGACCAGGCCATCCCATTCCACATCAATTCTTTCAGTACATTTCAGATAACTTTCAAACCTATGTCATCATGGCGGACATCAACATCCATAGTACATTTCAGATAGGCAAAGAGCACGCTTCAATACCTACATTACGAACCACACCACAGGTATCCTGCAACAACTTCCAAAACCTACACGTCCCATCTCCCAAACAACTCCTGACATAGTTATTCTTTCACCCAACCTTGTCAATCGTTCCACCATAGACGTCCTGGATACTGTAGGAAGCGACTATGTCCCTGTTAAGTTAACCTTACACCGACATCTTCCCAAACAACCCACAGACCCTCCAACCCGTACCTCTACCCGATTCGACCTACCAAATTGGGATCAATACCGAGAATTCATCACCGATAACTTAGAACACACGCAAGCACCAACGAATGAAGCGGAACTATATCAAACTTTGCAGGCCATAACAGAAACAGTTCAAGCCACATCAAACAGATACATTCCGACAACTAAAACATCACCGCAACGACCGAAATTACCACCGCAATACCTCGCTCTGGTTCAACGCTCTCGCCAACACTTCAGAGATTATATACGCACTAGGAATCCGATCTCATTGCAACAGCATCGTCAGCTTCAAAGAACAGTACACAATTATCTGGCAGCTTACAAACTGCGTTAGTGGGTCAAAACGTGCAATAAACTACGAGATACTGATCATCCATCAAAATTCTGGAAAAGGTTGAATCTATTGACAGGACAACAGACAAAAACAACTTATCCGCTTCTACAGTTAAACCAACCACTTTTGACCGACGTAGAAAAAGCCAACGCATTCGCTGTGTACTTACAGGAGATATTTACGCCACCATACATCCACATGGAGAGAAATCATCCTGCAATTCGCTTGAATTTAGAGTCACAAGTACTGCAACCTAGCATCGACCATCATATCAACGAAACGCAGCCTCTCACTGAACCAATCACCATAGAAGATGTCATCTCCATTACCACACGAAAGAAGAATACAGCTCCAGGCATGGATGGAATTACGTACAGACATATTAAGGAAGGACCATATCGACTTTTTCTACTGATAGGAGCCATGTATAACTTCATTCTACGCACCGCATTTATACCAGCGCAATGGAAAACTTCCAAAACATTAATGTTCCTTAAACCCGACAAACCACCTGAATCTGTTTCCTCATATCGCCCAATTCAGTTAACCCCAACCCTCAGTAAAATCCTGGAACGTATCATTGTTAAACGCCTTCACTCCCACTTACATGATCACCACCTTATCCCCGACCATCAGGCAGGATTCAGACCAGGCTACAGTATCCAGGATCAATTCCTATGACTCACCAACCACATTACCAATCATTTTAATAGCTGTAAACCTTCCACACTTGTGCTCTTTGACCTAGAAAAAGCTTTTGATAAAGTTTGGCATCGTGGCTTACTGCATAAATTACGACAACTTGATCTCCCAGTTGCATACCTTCGATATATCTACAATTTTCTTACCGGTCGACTCGCCTATGTCCATATCAATAACATTAGCTCATTCCCCATCTTCCTCCATACTGGTGTTCCACAAGGTTCCGCTCTGTCACCTCTATTTTACATACCATTCTGCACAGATTTCCCTACCATGCCACTTAATGTTCACCTATATCAGTACGCCGATGACACATCGTTCTTAGCAACAACCCAAACTATCCAACAGAGAAACAGAAGCATGCAGACTGCTATTGACGCCTTTAGTAACTGGTGCTCCAAATGGCAACTAAAAATCAACGCAAACAAAACCCAAGCAATAGTTTTCCTGCCTCCAAAACAACGCAACCCATCAAACCTAGAACTTCATGTACAAGGTACATCCAATCCTTACACTGTAAAATACTTAGGACTGACATACGATTATCACCTCACCTGGACACCGCACCTAAAATACCTCACCACTAAAGTCTACAACCGTCTGAATCTTCTGAAACGATTAACTGGCACTACCTGGGGTCTAGCCCCCAAAGCCATTCTAAACACCTACAAAGCTTTTCTTCGCCCAGTATTAACATACGGATACATCACATGGCTTGCTGCACCAATATCATTCTACAGAAAACTCAAAATCTTTGAACGACACGCCTTTCGAATAGTATACAGAATTAAATTGCCTAGTCCCACTGCTGATCTCTATGCACGCATTGATTTCCCCCATATTCTCTTTCATTTAGAAACACTACGCACCCGATATATCACTATGCAACCTATCATCCATTGCTATCAGACGCTATGCATCAAGACTCGAAATACGACTCTCAACGCCCAACTCTACAAGACAATCCACTGTCCCTCTTAATCAGTATATACCTCAAAACTCTCCACCACAGCGACCCTGACATACTACACCTTACCCCTTTCTCTCACCCTCGCCCACCTGATCATATCATGCCATCAAATGCACTGTAATACATCTGGAACGTATAGGGCTCACCTCGTACCTCATTAGTGCCCCGCGTCGCTCCGGGGACAAAAGATAATATGCATTTGTCAATACTAACTTCCCTTAATGTTGTGTTTGTAGCGTGTATGCACTTCATCAGTATATATTGAATAAATCCTACCTCATATATGATTACGATAAAAAATCGTGAAAGTCCTAAGTTTTGAATAATGAAATAAAGTTAATTATGATCCTCCTGAAACTCATAGACCATCTCCAATTCCGAAATACTCCCACACCTTTTACACCTCTTCCCAATAAAAGGGCGTAACCCTTTAAGTGGGTCTTAGTCACGGCTTCACCGTGGCTAAACAAAAAAAAATCGTCTATAATTTAACACTTTTAGAAGGCGAACATTGCAGTTCAAGCCTACCGGCACGCGAGGCGGACTTCAGTCTTATTTATAAGTCAGTAAGTTTTTATTGATTTGCGGTGATAATATTGTCACTGCAAAATGTTAGTAATAAAAATACAAATTGTTGTAAAACTTACGAAACCAAAAGGAATAAAGCTACTACGTTACGAATGGATTTATTGTAAATTAAACAATACAGTATTGTTAGTTCGCGCATTGTGAGCTGTTGGGAACAACCATTATAGTATTGTTAAATTAACAAAACACGCTTAACAATAAAAGTTTTGTAAATAAAAGTATTGGTTCCAAAATAACCACATTTTATCCACATAGTATTGGTCCAGTTGACCATAATATCGTTATATAAGGGTGTTCCATAAAATTAGAAATAATACCATGAAATAAAATATATACCATAGTTGAAAATAGCAGTTGAGCAAAAGTTGAACTAACATTTTATCAACAGTTTCAAGTCTTTGTTGAAATATTGTTTAAAATTAAACGTAATTTTTCAATTGATAACGGTTGATCAACAAAATAAGCAAAAAAAAATCAAAACATGTTCATGTGCTACAATGGTTTCAAGGTCTGGCAAAGACAAGGTAAAATACAATGATATAATAAATAAAAGAAAATAAGTCTTCATTAATGGCGAAGGATGAGTAGGTACCATGTGAATCTAATTAACGATATATAGATTTCCCCGAAATAGTGATGAAGGTACAATGTTGTCACTTGGGCGAGTTTTTAATTTAATTAGAATTTAATCTATTTCATAAAAGGCTACGAGCCATATTATAAAACCCTGAAGAACATAGCACACCTAACCTACATAACATAGCAGAGTAAGCTATACCCTATACTCGGGAGTCTATTTTCCCAGATCTGTACGATACGCAGTGGCGTATCTGTTGTGGTTACATTTCATAAACGGCTACGAACCATTTTCCCAACCCCTATTTAACATAGCAGAGAGTTCGTGAAAGGCTACGGCACCTATTTTCAACCCCTATATAACATAGCAGAGATTACACAGGATTTAACTCAACACAGTTCACCCTAAAAAATACTACAGAGGCTACGGTCTACACGTATTTCCCAGACCATATTTAACATAGCAGAGATTACACCAGATACAGGGGAATAACCTATCCCCAAATAACATGGATGTCCTCCAACGAGTCTATTTTACGCCGCCGTGGCGCATTTCTAGTGGTTGCTAAAGAACATAGACCATTTCATAATTTGCTGAAGAACGTGTGGTTATATTTTTATAAAAGGCTACGAACCCCTATTTAACATAGCAGAGATTTCATAAAAGGCTACGAAGCTTTTTTTCAAACACTACAGAGGCTACGGCCCATCCCCTATTTACCATAGCAGAAATTACACAGAAATATATGCTAGTAGACCAGTGTACAAGGCTACGAAGCCATATTTAACATAGCAGAGATTACACAGGATTTAACCTAATATAGTACACTTGTGCATAATAGCAAAAATTATATAAAAGGGTGTAAAACTCGTTTTCAGTACTTAACATAGCACACAGTACAGAGGCGCAGTTTCCAACGCAGGGCATAAGCAAAAAATATATCCTAGTTAACCTAACCCAAATAACATGGAATAGGAGAATACGAAGCACCTCATAGCAGAGATTGCATGCATGTCTTCTAGGCTAGCTACGATGACTTATGAAGCCAGTTTCTATACCCTACAACCAATGGTCACTACCTGAGACCAAGTCAAAGGTTAAGTATTTAAGTGTGTATATCTCGTAAACGTCCAAACATATTGAGATTCTGTTTTCACATTTGTTATGAGGAGGGCGAATAGTATATGCGAAAAAAGTGGTGACCTAGAGGTCAAAGGTCAAATATGTAATCCTACAAATATTGTAAACTGCGATATATATTGATTTTCTGTTTTCACAGTGATATGTAATTCAGTGTTCTAATGTCAAATCTGAAGTCAGTTTGCTAACTTCGCCCCCGTTGTCGAAGAGTTATGAAACTTATAAGTGGATTTTAGTTTAGTCGTGGGAATGGTAAATATGAAAGCTGTATGTTTCTACCTGTTGCTGTTTACAAGATATGATGGTTTGAAATTTTCGAATTTTGCTCTTTTGGCACCGGAACTATGAAAAACCTAAAATCATGTCATTTTTTTACTTTAATACCGAATCTGGAAACAACTTCTCCCTCCTATTATTGCTTCCAAGATATGGCCGTTCGAATTTTGTCCAATTTTAACATTTTAGACGCAGAATTGAGAAACTAGCAGATTATATGTTATTTGGGTCGGTTATGCAGAATGTGAAATTTGCATCTCTCTACCACCTACGATTTCCAAGATATAGCGGCTGGAAATTTGTTGAATTTTGACATTTTACCCACAGAGATGAGAGACTCGCAGATTATATGTTATTGGGGTCGGTAATACCAAATTTGAAAAGAACTTCTTTCTACCTATTATTGCTTCAAAAATATATAAGTTCGAATATTCGATTTTAGACCCAGAATTGAGAAACCCATACCTTATATGTTATTCGCGTCGGTGATGCAGAATGTGGTACTTGCTTCACTCTACCTATTGAAGCTTCCAATGTATGTTGGTTTAAATTATTCGAATTTTGACATTTTAGACGCAGAATTGAGAAATTCGCGGATTATATGTTATTTGTGCCGGTGATGCTGAATGTGAAATTTCCTTCTCTCTACCACCTACCTTTTCCAAAATATGGCGGTTCAAATTTTGATTTGCGGTCCCAGAACTATGAAACACGGAAATATGTTATTCGGGGTTGGTGATGTTTGCTATTTCCCAACATGGCATAACTTTCACCTTCGTCTCGCATCAATTACTCAAAAACCTTGAATGCGTCTATTATTCCGTAGTTGTCACCAGGTTTCAGGAAAGAGTGAAAATTGTAATAATTACTACATTCGCAAGACTCACAGTACTCATGCAAGCAATTACACACAAGAAATAAATTTTTTCTTTATTCTTTGACGACAAGTACACATTCGGTAAAGCATTTTATAGATCAGACAGGAAATTACAGACCACTGCGGTGTTATAAGAGGTATTAAAATTTGAATTTTCACGCTATTTCCTCAGATTGTACTTTAATGACCAAGACTTATGATATGGCTGTACCCTATGTTTTCTTTCGACTAATTGCGGTTTCCAAAATTATTTGTCTGCTGTGAGTATCTCTCAAAGAGGATAATGTCGGGTGAATATTGAATTCCATTCGGAGAACATTGCTTGCACATGCACTGCACTACCATGATATGGTGGTTCGGTCCCAGAACTACGAAATTCACAATTTATATGTTAATCGGATCGGTGATGCACAACTTCTTTTGCTTTCAAGATATGGCGGCTTGAATTGAGAAACTGGCAGATTGGGTTGGTGATGTTTGCTTCCGCCTTAGTCTACACTCGTCTGGCGTTAGATTGCACAAAACCTTTAATACGTACATTACCAGGGCTACTGCATAAAGTGACTAGCAAAATTATCCGGGCCCTGTAGTGTTTGTACAAAATATGGGTTACAGCCAAGAAAGAACAAACAAATGTTACCTTCGGATGGCGTGTGAGACGTTTTCCAGCTGCATTTCAATAAGATACACAAATACTGTTTTAAGTAGAATTCACCCTAATATCAGATGTTTATTGCTTTGAATGGCTAAATAAAACATTCGTTATGTGTGTGAGACATCTTCCGACTCATATATTGACAATAGTTGTTGCTTTTTGCCATTAAAGAAAAACTTCGGAGGGCCATATTTAAAATGTAATTCAGGTAGAAAATAGTATTTCAGCTCTAATGTATCGTATAAATGAATCAATTGGAGAATCTATAGGATAAAAAGGTGATAAATGTGAATACGGCGCCTCGTAAGAGATGAAAGTTGTGAATACGTTTGGTGTTTGAATATATATTGAGAATAGTGACAATGTTTAAGTAAAAAAAAAGACGCAATTCTGAGCTCGTGTTTAGTGAAAGGGTCATTATAACAATTTTTGAGCTGTCATTGAAATTGGAAAATAGTTGAATAATGCCATATTGGACAGAGTTTCTCCTGAATTCACTTGCACAAGCGTATATTAAAATGTTTGTATTTCACGCGTTATAATTACATATAGTCAATATTTAACGAAGAAAATTGAACCTGATAAAATAACTTCGAAAGTCTTATTCTTGATGCAGGTTTAAAATAAAATCAGAAAAAATAAATTGTTAATATTCTGTAAGTGCAAGTTTTATTTGCCCTAATTTATTTGAATATTTTTTTGTGTATTCAATCATATCATTGCCAATGACAAATAAGAGTTAACAATATCAAATGTATACGTTGCTGTATCCACCATTGTTAACAAGGTAAATTCCTTCGAGGACAGTTATTTGCCTGTCTCATGTATTACATTCGTAAATTATTTAGCAGTACACAGGTTTTTCCATTGCATTGCCGAGTCAATGAGCGGTGTTAAATAACAATTCTAATAAAGGAGAATATATGATTCGAGAACATTGTAACTTTACTTCGAGAAATATGTGATTTACACATTAATTCTACGTCATCTTATTGAACAGGATATGGTATGAATCAATTTATTATACTTACACTTCATATAATGCTTATGTTTCAATAATTTCAGCATTAGCACGTAAGGCTTTTTACCAGCCATCGTTGAAATACTTCTCTAAATATAAGGTACAGAGATGCGTAATAATACTCTCAAAAGTAAAAGAAAATTGATTCCAAGCATGTGGTAAGTCTGGATCGAAAATCTTACATATGGCATACACTTCAAACTATGTTATAACTAAGTTAAGTAGTTCTGATGTACAAAATTCCAATGTTTTACGATTAAAGTAAGTACACTCATGATTAGTGACATCTAAATGTAAAGCACACTTTTTACAGAGAAGAATGTTTTAGTGGTCATTCAATGTTCAAATGATGTAGGTACATATACATTACTTGTAGCTTTATCATCTTTATAATTACACTTCATGGAGGCCTCTAATAATTGTTCTTGACTTGGTGGGGATAAACACAGTCTGGGTATTAGTGCAATATAAAGCTCCATCCTGCTTCAATATAAAACACCAAAATTTTTTTTCTTCGTTGCAGGTCCTGCGATCATATATGTAAAAGGTGTCTGCCACTCCATATTCTAATATATGACAGAACGAATTAGGAATATAATAAAATATTATTATTATTACCATTTACAAATATCAATACTTTCACTGCAATTCGTTTATATAAACTACTACTAGTAGTAGTAAATTCAGAAATTTGTTTTATACACTCTAGCGTCTTCATATGTAAATACTGTATGTTGAATACACGGCAAGTTTAGTAAGCCTGCCGCCTCTCACAAGACATCGCACTAGGTAATAATTGGTTAATTAATCCAATAAATTACAGCGAGAAGTAAATTGTAACGAGAGAACAATAGCTGTCGAAGCATCTGGTAAATCTGGATGGAAAGTCTTACATACAGCATACACTTCAAACTAAGTTATAATTAAGTAGTTTTAATGTAAAGAATTCCAATGTTTCACGATTAAAGTATGTCCAATCATGATTAGTGACATCTAAATGTAATGCACAGTTTTACAGCGATTAATCTATTGGGGGTTCCACATTTCAAATTCTTTACGTACACATGCATTACTTGTAGCTTTATCATCTTTACAATAACACTTCACGTAGACCGCTAATAATTGTTTTTGACTTGGTGGGGATAAATACAACAAACCTGCTTTCTCTTACAAGACCTCACACACGATCACAGTAGGTAATAAATGGTTGATGAAGACAATAAATTGCAACGAGATCTAAATTGTAACGATGGAGCATTTGTTGATTCCAAGCATCTGGTAAGTCTGGATGGAAAGTCATACATACAACATACACTTCAAACTATGTTAATATTAATTAAGTAGTTCTGATGTACAGGATTCCAATGTTTCACGATTAAAGTATGTACAATCTTCATTAGTGACATCCACATGTAATGCACACATTTTACAGAGAACAATGTATTGGGAGTTTCACAGTTCAAAGGCTGGACGTACACATGCATTACTTGTAGCTTTATCATCTTTACAATTACACTTCATGTAGGCCGATAATAATTGTTTTTCATTTGGTGGAGATAAACACAATCTGGGTACTAGTACAATATAAAGCGCCATCCTGCTTCAATGTAATACTGCTAAAGAAATTTTTGTTCGTTGTTGGTCCCGCGAACATACATGTAAAAGGTGTCTGCCACTCCATATTCTAATATATGACAGAACGAATCAGGAATATAATAAAATATTATTATTATTATTACCATTTACAAATGTCAATACTTCCACTGCAATTCGTTTAGATAGACTAGCAGTAGTAGTAGTAAATTCAGGAATTTGTTTTAAACACTTTTTAGGATATTCTCTAGCGTCTTCACATGTAAATACTGCTTGTTGAAAACACGGCAAGTAAAGTAAGCCTGCCCCTCTCTCACAAGACCTCACACACGATCAGACTAGGTAATAATTGGTTGAAGAAGCCAATAAATTGCAGCGAGAAGCCAATAAATTGTAATGAGGGAATAATGGCTGTATGTGAGTGTACTTCTGCAAAGGTGGCCGTCGAGTGTGTGCTGGCATAAACACCTTGTTTTGAATTCGATTTATTTATTATACTGTGGGGTAACGCCATTTGTAATTTCTCCATCTCGAGATAAGCTTTTGTCTCTAATTGCATTTATTCTTTCTATATACTGTAATTATCGGATGCAATGCACAGAGGACCTACATATGCTATTGAACTATTTTGAATAAAATCATTTATAAACATACCAAGAAACAGCAGCAAATGCAATCTCTGTTTGCAAATCCTATATATTTTTTTCTGTAGGGTAACGCCATTAGCAATTTGTCCATCTTGAGTAGAGCTTTCATTTCTAATTGTCTTTATTCTTTCTATATACTGCAATTATCGGCTGCAAAACACAGAAGACCTACGTATGTATATGAGCTATTTTGAATAAAATAATTTATAAACATACAGAGATACAGCAGCAAATGCGATCCCGTATACTTACTATGCGGTAGGGTAACGCCATTAGCAGTTTCTGCATCCCTAATTTTCTTTATTGTTTACCGCATGCAATGCGCAGTGAACTTACTTACGTTAATGAGCTACTTTGAATACAATCATTTATAAACATACAAAATACAGCGGCAAATGCAATCTCTGTTTGGAAATCTCTATATTTATTTCCTATAGGATAACGCCATTAGTAATTTATCCATCTCGAGTAAAGCTTTTATTTCTAATTATCTTTATTCTTTCTATATACTGTAATTATCGGATGCAATGCGCAGAGGACCTACGTATGTATATGAGCTATTTTGAATAAAATCATTTATAAACATACACAAATACAGCAGCAAATGCTATCCCGTATATTTACTATACGTTAGGGAAACGCAATTGGAAATTTCTCCATCCCTAATTTTCTTTATTCTTTACTGCATGCAATGAACCAAGTATTTTGAATAAAATACGGCAGAAAATGCGATCCCGTATATTTACCATACTGTAGGATAACGCTTATAGCACATTTTTATTCTGTATAATTAACGAATGCAATGCACAGAAGACCTACAATAGCAAAATATAATATCCATATACAATATTTACTATTCTGTAAAGTCACGCTTATAGTACATTGTCTTTATTCTTTACCGCATGCAATGCACCGAGCATTTTGAATAAAATACAATCTTGGTTTTGAATTCCGTATTAGAACAATATAAAACAACCATTTTGCAGTTCCTCCGGCATCTGTTTTAAAAAATGGAAGACTTAAAAAGTGAAACAAAATCGACATTTTAAACACAATATATGTAGATCGTACGTGGGGCTTTTAAAGAGCTCTTGGCGTTATACGTGACATGCTTGTGTAAAATAAATTAAAATAGAGCTGCATTGACATTCTTTTCAAAGGAAGAGGAAATGTAACTCAGTCCCCTGCTGCAGTGTCCTCGAAGAAACTAAAACGTATGTGGTGTAAAAGAAACTATTACATTTTCTCTTGCCATGTATTGTGTGTGGGCGAATGGTACGTGTAGCAAATAGAACCAAGGGAAATATTAATACTTCATGTTCTTGTTTCATTCTTTTCTAGAATTTTTTAGAGTAACTTCCTTGATTAAGTCTACACTCATCAGAAACTATACTAAAACAACGTGTCCATTCAAGCATTCACTCGACGACCATCTATGCAAAAGTACACTCACAGACAGTCATTGTCCCCTCGTCACAGCTTTTTTCTCGCTACACTCAATCGGCTTCAACTAATTATAACCTGGTGTGATCGTGTGTGAGGTCTTGTGAGAGGGGGCAGGCTTACTAAACTTGCCGTGTATTCAACATGCAGTATTTACATGTAGAGACGCTGGAGAATATGCTAAAGTATATAAAACCAATTCCTGAATTTACTACTACTAGTTTATATAAACGAATTGCAGTGAAAATAATGATATTTGTAAATGGTAATAATAATAATAATAATAATAATAATAATAATAATAATAATAATA